>WNWK01003349.1:117500-170256 GCA_009830355.1 Cherax destructor | reverse complement strand
GATAACATAAGAAGCCATCTCGATAGGCATAATTTGATTAATGATACTCAGCATGGATTCACCAGGGGCCGTTCCTGCCTAACTAATTTGTTAACTTTTTTCAGTGGGGCTTTTGAGGCAGTTGATAATGATAAAGAATTCGATATCGTTTATTTGGATTTTAGTAAGGCTTTTGATAGAGTACCACATCAGAGACTGTTAAAGAAAGTGGCTGCTCATGGCATTGGGGAAAAGTGTTGTCATGGATCGAGTCATGGCTCACCAATAGGAAGCAGAGGTGTGCATAAATGGGGTTAAATCGGAGTGGGATCTGTAACAAGTGGCGTTCCTCAGGGATCGGTTTTGGGCCCGTTGTTGTTTATAATATATATAAATGACCTTGACGAGGGAATTTCTAGTGATATGAGCAAATTCGCTGATGACACGAAGATAGGTAGGATAATCGATTCAGACGTAGATGTCAGTGAACTACAGGAGGATTTAGACAAACTCAATTCCTGGTCAGAAAATGGCAGATGCAGTTCAATGTAGATAAATGCAAAGTTCTAAAGCTCGGGAGTGTCCATAACCCAAGCACTTATAAGTTAAATAACGTAGAACTTAGCCATACAGATTGCGAGAAGGACTTGGGGGTGATGGTAGCAGCAACCTTAAACCAAGACAGCAATGCCTAAGCGTACGTAATAAGGCAAATAGATTACTGGGATTTATATCAAGAAGTGTTAGCAACAGAAGTCCAGACGTTATATTACAGCTTTATACATCATTAGTAAGGCCTCACCTAGATTACGCAGCTCAGTTCTGGTCTCCATATTACAGAATGGACATAAATTCGTTAGAAAACATTCAGCGTAGAATGACTAAATTAATACATAGCATTAGAAATCTTCCTTACGAAGAAAGATTGAAGACCCTTAAATTACATTCACTTGTAAGACGTAGAATGAGGGGAGACATGATCGAGGTATACAAGTGGAAAATGGGTATTAACAAAGGGGATATAAATAAGGTCTTGAGGGTATCTCTCCAAGAGAGAACCCGCAATAATGGATTCAAGTTAGATAAGTTTAGATTTAGAAAGGATATAGGAAAGTATTGGTTTGGAAATAGGGTAGTTGATGAATGGAACAGTCTGCCTAGTAGGGTTATTGAAGCAAGGACCTTGGGTAGTTTTAAATTTAGGTTGGATAAATTCATGAGTGAAAGGGGTTGGATTTGAGTGGGAATTGCACATGAGTAAATAAAATTATCAAAGCTTATTTTTTGGGTAGCATTGAAAATTAGGTTGAACAAATATTCTGTTGGTGGGATGGAATGTGAAAGACCTGCCTAGAATGGGCCAACAGGCCTGCTGCAGTGTTCCTCCTTTCTTATGTTCTTATGTTCTTACTGTCTTTTACTGTGTCACTTTCTTACTGTCTCACTTTCTTACTGTCTCACTTTCTTACTGTCTCACTTTCTTACTGTCTCACTTTCTTACTGTCTCACTTTCTTACTGTCTCACTTTCTTACTGTCTCACTTTCTTACTGTCTCACTTTCTTACTGTCTCACTTTCTTACTGTCTCACTCTCTTACTGTCTCACTCTCTTACTGTCTCACTTTCTTACTGTCTCACTCTTACTGTCTCACTTTCTTACTGTCTCACTCTCTTACTGTCTCACTCTTACTGTCTCACTTTCTTACTGTCTCACTCTTACTGTCTCACTTTCTTACTGTCTCACTCTTACTGTCTCACTTTCTTACTGTCTCACTCTCTTACTGTCTCACTCTTACTGTCTCACTCTCTTACTGTCTCACTCTCTTACTGTCTCACTCTCTTACTGTCTCACTCTTACTGTCTCACTCTCTTACTGTCTCACTCTCTTACTGTCTCACTCTTACTGTCTCACTTTCTTACTGTCTCACTCTCTTACTGTCTCACTCTTACTGTCTCACTCTCTTACTGTCTCACTCTTACTGTCTCACTTTCTTACTGTCTCACTCTCTTACTGTCTCACTCTCTTACTGTCTCACTCTTACTGTCTCACTCTCTTACTGTCTCACTCTCTTACTGTCTCACTCTCTTACTGTCTCACTTCTTACTGTCTCACTCTCTTACTGTCTCACTCTCTTACTGTCTCACTCTCTTACTGTCTTTTACTGTGTCACTTTCTTACTGTCTCACTTTCTTACTGTCTCACTCTCTTACTGTGTCACTCTCTTACTGTCTCACTCTCTTACTGTCTCACTCTCTTACTGTCTTTTACTGTGTCACTTTCTTACTGTCTCACTTTCTTACTGTCTCACTCTCTTACTGTGTCACTCTCTTACTGTCTCACTCTCTTACTGTCTCACTCTCTTACTGTCTTTTACTGTGTCACTTTCTTACTGTCTCACTTTCTTACTGTCTCACTTTCTTACTGTCTCACTTTCTTACTGTCTCACTCTCTTACTGTCTCACTTTCTTACTGTCTCACTCTCTTACTGTCTCACTCTCTTACTGTCTCACTCTCTTACTGTCTCACTCTCTTACTGTCTCAGTCTTACTGTCTCACTCTCTTACTGTCTCACTCTCTTACTGTCTTTTACTGTGTCACTTTCTTACTGTCTCACTTTCTTACTGTCTCACTCTCTTACTGTCTCACTCTCTTACTGTCTCACTTTCTTACTGTCTCACTCTCTTACTGTCTCACTCTTTTACTGTTTCACTCTCCTACTGTCTCACTCTCTTACTGTCTCACTCTCTTACTGTCTCACTCTCTTACTGTCTCACTTTCTTACTGTCTCACTCTCTTACTGTCTCACTCTTTTACTGTCTCACTCTCTTACTGTCTCACTCTCTTACTGTCTCACTCTCTTACTGTCTCACTCTTTTACTGTCTCACTCTCTTACTGTCTCAGTCTTACTGTCTCACTCTCTTACTGTCTCACTCTCTTACTGTCTCACTCTTTTACTGTCTCACTCTCTTACTGTCTCACTCTCTTACTGTCTCACTCTCTTACTGTCTCACTCTCTACTGTCTCACTTTTACTGTCTCACTCTCTTACTGTCTCAGTCTTACTGTCTCACTCTCTTACTGTCTCACTCTCTTACTGTCTTTTACTGTGTCACTTTCTTAGTGTCTCACTTTCTTACTGTCTCACTTTCTTACTGTCTCACTTTCTTACTGTCTCACTTTCTTACTGTCTCACTCTCTTACTGTCTCAGTCTTACTGTCTCACTCTCTTACTGTCTCACTCTCTTACTGTCTTTTACTGTGTCACTTTCTTAGTGTCTCACTCTCTTACTGTCTCACTTTCTTACTGTCTCACTCTTTTACTGTCTCACTTTCTTACTGTCTCACTTTCTTACTGTCTCACTCTTTTACTGTCTCACTCTCTTACTGTCTCAGTCTTACTGTCTCACTCTCTTACTGTCTCACTCTCTTACTGTCTCAGTCTTACTGTCTCACTCTCTTACTGTCTTTTACTGTGTCACTTTCTTAGTGTCTCACTCTCTTACTGTCTCACTTTCTTACTGTCTCACTTTCTTACTGTCTCACTCTCTTACTGTCTCACTCTCTTACTGTCTCACTCTCTTACTGTCTTACTCTCTTACTGTCTCACTCTTACTGTCTCACTCTTACTGTCTCACTCTTACTGTCTCACTCTTACTGTCTCACTCTTACTGTCTCTTACTGTGTCTCTGGTCATGGATTTGACTAAATTCAATATAAATCGTCAAAGTTCTCGTCTGGAAGTCAAGTTTAATGTTGTTAGTTTGAGTTTCAGAAATGAATTTATATAGAAATTGTTACAGTTGGAGGGTGAAATACGCGGGTTGTTTTAAATTAAGGTGTTCATTGTGTGTTATAGAGGGTAATTTTGAAAACCAGATGTTTTATTATATATAGTATGGTGGTCAGTTTTTTGAGCGGGGGGGGGGCGGGGTCACTGTTGATTTTTTTCCAGTGTTCACCGTACACACACACATACACACACACACACACACACAGTAGTGGCCAGTAAAGAGGCGGGGCCAGGAGCTGTGACTCGACCCCTGCAACCACAATTATGCGAGTACACACACACACACTCAAACATCAAACATACCACTCACAACAGGACAAGTGTCTATCGACAAGTGCGTTTAACAAGTAACTACGACTACTGTGAAGCCTCAGAGATGCAAAGCTAGATAAAAAAAATTACTGAAAATCCTGAAAAAGCTATATACAAATTCTTACAAATAAATGCACATCTGTAGTTCCTCACCACCTGCTTGTCATCTGTCCAAGTTTGCAAAGTAATTCCATCTGGATGTCCCATCGAATCTGCATAACTGGGGCAGCTCCCATATTGCTGGGCATCCAACTGTTGCAACGCTCCTCTTGATAACCTCTTCATGCCTTGCAATATTTCCCTCAAGCCTACTGAGACAGTTCTTTCTGAATAGGTCTGTTGCACAGTTGCAGATGCACCAGTGTTCGGCGAGGTTAGGACAGGCATTGCAAAGTGCAATACCAGTACCAATGATCTAACATTCGAAACGCAGCTAAAACCTTTTACCGAAGGTTTCTTACCATACCAAGGAAATACTACTAGTAATTATCCACCCTAAACTCCCTACTAGAAAATTCAATCCCTAAACACAATAAGTAGAACTCCCTATTCTCTTCCCAAACACCCGACCCAAAACTCAAGACCAGAATGTGTTACCCGTAACTCACAACCCAAAAAAAATACCCGAAACACTTTATCCAAAACCTACCCAAAACCATCTACCTTGAACTACCCAACTTCCATACCCACAACACCCTATCTAAAACTATCTACCTCTAGCCATCTACTCTGAATCCCTCCCCACAAGTCCCCACAAGTCCCTCCCCCCAATTCCTAGCCACAAGTCCCTCCCCACAACTTCCTACCCACAAGTCCCTCCCACAACTTCCTACCCACAATAAATCCTGTAATTTACTCTCGCCCAAAGTATTACAGTAGTATATCCCGATATTAATATAAAATATTAAAAATAAAAATATATGAAATCGTGTGAACAAAAAACGTGAACCGGACGTTTTAATTGAATTTTGAATTTAAACTTGACCCAGATATCGTTGGGGAGCTGTGGAGTATTTTGTTTGAGTTGGGGTAATATTCCCTTTCTTTATAGAAAACGGAATGAAGTATTATTGTATTTTCCGGCATATATATATATATATATATATATATATATATATATATATATATATATATATATATATATATATATATATATATATATATATATATATATATAAGACATAAGACTATGTTTACGAGCAGTTGTAACGTAACTCAAAGCTTTTGTCCCTGACTTCGATCATATAAGGCGCAGACTCATTTTCCAAGATTGGGGGAAAAGTGCGCCTTATATGCCGGAATATATGATAATTTGAGGAAGGCAATGAGGAATATTTGAGACAGTGGTAAGTAAGTTTATTTAGGTATAGGTGCACATACACATACACGTAAGCGATACTGAGCGTGGTACATATCTTTAACAGCAATGGTAGTAGCAACAATGGTAGTTACAATGGTAGCAACTGTGGTAGTAGCAAGAATAGTAGCAGCAACAATGGTGGTAGCAACAATGGTAGCAACTGTGGTAATAGCAACAATAGTAGCAGCAACAATGGTGGTAGCAACAATGGTAGTAGCAACAATGGTAGTAGTTGCAATGGTGGTAGCAACAATGGTGGTAACAACAATGGTAGTAGTTACAATGGTAGTAGTAACAATGGTGGTAGCAACAATGGTAGTAGCAACAATGGTAGTAGTTGCAATGGTGGTAGCAACAATGGTGGTAACAACAATGGTAGTAGTTACAATGGTAGTAGTAACAATGGTGGTAGTAACAATGGTGGTAGCAACAATGGTAGTAGTTACAATGGTAGTAGTTACAATGGTGGTAGTAACAATGGTGGTAGTAACAATGGTAGCAGCATCAGTGATAGCATCAATAGTAGCAGCATCAGTAATAGCATCAATGGTAACAGCATCAATGCTAGCATCAATTGTAGCAGCATCAGTGATAGCATCAATGGTAGCAGCATCAGTGATAGCATCAATGGTAACAGCATCAATGATAGCATCAATGGTAACAGCATCAATGGTAACAGCACCAATGATAGCATCAATGGTAGCAGCATCAGTGATAGCATCAATGGTAGCAGCATCAGTGATAGCATCAATGGTAGCAGCATCAGTGATAGCATCAATGGTAGCAGCACCAGTGATAGCATCAATGGTAGCAGCATCAGTGATAGCATCAATGGTAGCAGCATCAGTGATAGCATCAATGGTAGCAGCATCAGTGATAGCATCAATTGTAGCAGCATCAGTGATAGCATCAATGGTAGCAGCATCAGTGATAGCATCAATGGTAGCAGCATCAGTGATAGCATCAATGGTAGCAGCATCAGTGATAGCATCAATGGTAGCAGCATAAGTGATAGCATCAATGATAGCATCAATGATAGCATCAATGATAGCATCAGTGGTAGCATCAATGATAGCATCAATGATAGCATCAGTGGTAGCATCATCAATGATAGCATCAATGGCAACAGTATCAATTATAGCATCAGTGGTAGCAGTATCAATGATAGCATAAATGGTAACAGCATCAATGATAGCATCATAGGTAACAGCATCAATGATAGCATCAATGGTAGCAGCACCAGTGACAGCATCAATGGTAGCAGCATAAGTGATAGCATCAATGATAGCAGCATCAATAATAACAGCATTAATGATAGCAGCATCAATGATAGCATCAATGGTAGCATCAATGGTAGCAGCATCAATGATAGCAGCATCAATGATAGCAGCATCAATGATAGCATCAATGATAGCAGCATCAATGATAGCATCAATGGTAGCAGCATCAATGGTAGCAGCATCAATGATAGCATCAATGGTTACAGCATCAATGATAGCATCAATGGTAGCAGCATCAGTGATAGCATCAATGGTAGCAGCATCAATGATAGCATTAATGATAGCAGCATCAATGATAGCATCAATGGTAGCAGCATCAATGATAGCATAAATGGTAACAACATCAATGATAGCATCAATGGTAGCAGCATCAATGATAGCATCAATGGTAGCAGTATCAGTGATAGCATCAATGGTAACAGCATCAATGATAGCATTAATGATAGCATCAGTGGTAGCAGCATCAATGATAGCATCAATGGTAGCAGCATCAATGATAGCATCAATGGTAGCAGCATCAATGATAACATCAATGGTAGCAGCATCAGTGATAGCATCAATGGTAGCAGCATCAATGGAGATAAATGAGTTACCAGAGGCTTCAATAATTTATATTACCCTAATTAATTAAGACTCATTATTCCTTCTCTTCCTCCCTAATTGCGTCCTAATCACCAGCTTCAATTTTTAGAAAATTGTTCCAGTGTTACTTTAAAAATTGGTTCCATTGTTACTTAAGCAATTTGTTCCATTGTTCTTTTAGCAGTTAGTTCCACTTTTCTTTTAGGGATTATTCCCTTTCGGGAAATTGTTCCGATTAATTCCATTCTTTCAAGAAATTGTTCCATTATTTTTTAGAAATTAGTTACATTGTATTGGAAAATTGTTCCATTGTTCTTTTAGTTATTACTAATTCCATTGTAACAAAATCTGTTGTTCCTTCAACAATTAGTTTATTATTTTCCACTGATTTTGTTCCAACGTTTTTCAAATTTTATTATTATTATGCAAAAAGTCTTTTGATCCAGGAAATTGGAGCTATCTTCCTCCACCTGAGATTAAACCCATTCTCCCTACGGATTTAGCGCTTTCTCATAAATATAACTAAAACTGGACTATTACTCTATTTCTAATCTCTCGTAATAATATTTTGTGTCTGTTAATGTAATATTATTATATTACGCTGTATTAAATACATTAGGATGTATTAATTTTTAAGGGGAACAATTTTAAATTTAAAATATACAGAAAACCAACAAATAACTATTCTTCACATGATGACAGAGTTAAATTGTTTGTATTATCATCAGTGTTTTTGAGAACTTTGCGTATTTGTAGCCCAGAGTTCATAGATGAAGAAATAGCTAATGATCTAAATTACATAAAATTCTTAATTGATAAATCTTTTAAAATTGCTAGAAATACTTTTTACAGTTCATAAAATGACAATCATATTTAACCAAGAATATGTTTTTTCTCCCTTAACATGAACACTTGGTTCATATACCTAATCTATTTAAGAATTTTTAAATCAAAGATATATTTAAAAAAATCTTTTGATTAAAAAACTTTTGATTAAAAATTCACCCCAAAAACTGCTGAGTCTGTCTACATGATTCCTTGTGAAAGATGCGATAAAGTTTATTACGGTCAAACTGGGAAAAGACTTGAACTAAGATTACAGCCACGTAAATATAGCATTAGAATTGGACAAATCTATTTGTTTTATTTATTCATGTGAGAGATTTTAACCACCCAATTTATTTTCAAAACGTCGAGGAAGTTGTATAAATCAGGTCCATGAATGAGAGAAGTATCATTGAATCAAGCTTCATAAAAATATTTTTTATTTTAGTGTGAATATTGCTTTAGGATTACACAAATTAGATTCATTTATAATTACTAAAATTTGGGACGAATTTAAGCTATGTTTGACAAGTTTTTGACCATCTCACCCTCATAAAGGAACGGGTGAGGTGATGTCTCTCCCTCATAAGCCTTCAGCTGTTCTGTTACTTTTACTGGACCTTGATAATGTGAGAAATCACGAAAGCGCTTGGAAATTCACTATTTTTTCATAGTGGCTGTTTTGCATATCGTGATATCACCTGTTTGCTGTGATGTTACTGTGTTAATGCATTTAAATATTATTATTATTATCCATTAAAATTTAATCTAATAGTATATATTTAATATAATATTAAAGATATAAATAAAATTTTACTTTCAGAATATAAGGTTGGTGTTATATGCTAATTCTACCTTCCTGAGTGTCAGTGCCACGTTTTCAATTCCAGAATTGCAATTCTGTAGTATTAATGCTAATTTATATCCGAATTCCTATAATTGAAGTTGCACATGCAGAGATTCCTAAATTCCGAGTAGTGGCCAGTGTGTAACCATTGTGTTTGTGTGGGTGGGTGTGGGTGTGGGTGTGTGGGTGGGTGTTTGGGCGTGTGGTTAATATCGTATTCCGAGCTGAATATTATCTGACAGCGAATATCAACGATATTCGGTCAGTAGTGAATAAGAGAGACAGGTTGCAGAGCAAAATATATTTCTGGACAAATGTTTCACTCTGTGTAGAGCTTTATCAGGTTATACATCGCTCTGTGTAGAGGCTCTATCAAGTCGATATTTTTTTGAAATTCTGCACCAATTAGAACTTAATAAGGCTCTTGATGTCACCTAACATGACTTGATTGACAGTTTATTTCTAGCGAAATGTGACTTGATGCTCTACATGGACAGAAACTTGAAGCTCTACATGGAGAGAAACTTGAAGCTCTACATGGAGCGAAACTTGATGCTCTACATGGAGAGAAACTGATGCTCTACATGGAGAGAAACTTGATGCTCTACATGGAGAGAAACTTGATGCTCTACATGGAGCGAAACTTGATGCTCTACATGGAGCGAAACTTGATGCTCTACATGGTGAGAAACGTGATGCTCTACATGGTGAGAAACTTGATGCTCTACATGGTGAGAAACTTGATGCTCTACATGGTGAGAAACTTGATGCTCTACATGGAGCGAAACTTGATGCTCTACATGGTGAGAAACTTGATGCTCTACATGGAGCGAAACTTGATGCTCTACATGGAGCGAAACTTGATGCTCTACATGGAGCGAAACTTGATGCTCTACATAGAGAGAAACTTGATGCTCTACATGGAGAGAAACTTGATGCTCTACATGGAGAGAAACTTGATGCTCTACATGGAGAGAAACTTGATGCTCTACATGGAGAGAAACTTGATGCTCTACATGGAGAGAAACTTGATGCTCTACATGGAGAGAAACTTGATGCTCTACATGGAGAGAAACGTGATCTCTACATGGAGAGAAACTTGATGCTCTACATGGAGAGAAACTTGATGCTCTACATGGAGAGAAACTTGAAGCTCTACATTGAGAGAAACTTGATGCTCTACGTGGAGAGAAACTTGATGCTCTACATGGAGAGAAACTTGATGCTCTACATGGAGAGAAACTTGATGCTCTACATGGAGAGAAACTTGATGCTCTACATGGAGAGAAACTTGATGCTCTACATGGAGAGAAACTTGATGCTCTACATGGAGAGAAACTTGATGCTCTACATGGAGAGAAACTTGATGCTCTACATGGAGAGAAACTTGATGCTCTACATGGAGAGAAACTTGAAGCTCTACATGGAGAGAAACTTGAAGCTCTACATGGAGAGAAACTTGATGTTCTACATGGAGAGAAACTTGATGCTCTACATGGTGAGAAACTTGATGCTCTACATGGAGAGAAACTTGAAGCTCTACATGGAGAGAAACTTGATGTTCTACATGGAGAGAAACTTGATGCTCTACATGGAGAGAAACTTGATGCTCTACATGGAAAGAAACTTGAAGCTCTACAATGAGAGAAACTTGATGTTCTACATGGAGAGAAACTTGATGTTCTACATGGAGAGAAACTTGATGTTCTACATGGAGAGAAACTTGATGCTCTACATGGTGAGAAACTTGATGTTCTACATGGTGAGAAACTTGATGCTCTACATGGAGAGAAACTTGATGCTCTACATGGTGAGAAACTTGATGCTCTACATGGTGAGAAACTTGATGCTCTACATGGAGAGAAACTTGAAGCTCTACATGGAGAGAAACTTTGTCTAAATAAAAACGTGCTCTTCAAATTGTTTTTTTCCATTGATATTTTTATTTCAGTTTCGTCATGATGGGAAAGACGACATGATTCCTAACTGTGACATGTCACTGTGTTATCAGTTATCACCTATACGTTATATGGGTACTCATTACAGTGTAGTACATGGGAGTGCACTGGATTACATGGAAGTGCACTTTAGTACATGGGAGTGCTCTGGAGTAAATGGGAGTGCTCTGGGGTACAAGGGAGTGCACTGAAGTACAATGGAGTGCACTATCTACTTCTACCGTGATTATAAAGCTATTGTCTTATCTGTGTGTGTGAGTCATGGATGAAAAAGTGGAAGGCTCTCTCCCCACCCTCCACTCCCTCGGGCTACTGCCCTCATGAAAACAGGGATATATGCAAGGTATAACTGGTATGGAATTTGCAGAATTGGAAGAAGTGAAGCAAAGGTATTGGATACGACTACAAGGCCTCCATATCGGTTTATCCTAGGGTAAGAGGGCCACACTATCCTAGGATAGTATGACTTCTGTTTTTCATCCTAGAAACTTTAATATATTAGATATTCGTCTTTTATATATATATAAAGCACTGCGTACCTTGTCACAAGGTTCGTAGGTTCGAGTCTCCTTCGGCCAGAGATCAGTGTTTGTGAATATTTCGCCTGCTCTTGCGAATTCCTAGCATATATATATATATATATATATATATATATATATATATATATATATATATATATATATATATACACACACTCTTTCCTCCTTTGGTGTACACACACACGCACACACACACACGACAGGGTGACAGCAGTAAGACAAGAGAGAGAGGGGTGGGTAGATTGCATATTCTTGGACTGTAAGAAGGCGTTTGACACAGTTCCACACAAGAGATTAGTACAGAAGCTGGAGGACCAGGCAGGGATAACAGGGAAGGCACTACAATGGATCAGGGAATACCTGTCAGGAAGACAGCAACGAGTCATGGTACGTGGCGAGGTGTCAGAGTGGGCGCCGGTGACGAGTGGGGTTCCACAGGGGTCAGTCCTAGGACCGGTGCTGTTTCTGGTATTTGTGAACGACATGACGGAAGGAATAGACTCCGAAGTGTCTCTGTTTGCAGATAATGTGAAGTTGATGAGAAGAATTCAAACGGACGAGGAGCAGGCAGAACTACAAAGGGACCTGGACAGGCTGCAAGCCTGGTCCAGCAATTGGCTCCTGGAGTTCAACCCCACCAAGTACAAAGTCATGAAGATTGGGGAAGGGCAAAGAAGACCGCAGACGGAGTACAGTCTAGGGGGCCAGAGACTACAAACCTCACTCAAGGAAAAAGATCTTGGGGTGAGTATAACACCAGGCACATCTCCTGAGGCGCACATCAACCAAATAACTGCTGCAGCATATGGGCGCCTAGCAAACCTAAGAACAGCATTCCGACATCTTAATAAAGAATCGTTCAGGACCCTGTATACTGTGTACGTTAGGCCCATACTAGAGTATGCAGCACTAGTTTGGAACCCACACCTAGCCAAGCACGTAAAGAAACTAGAGCTAAGGGGTATGTCCTACGAGGAGAGGTTAAGGGAAATCGACCTGACGACACTGGAGGACAGGAGAGATAGGGGGGACATGATAACGACATATAAAATACTGAGAGGAATTGACAAGGTGGACAGAGACAGAATGTTCCAGAGATGGGACACAGCAACAAGGGGACACAGTTGGAAGTTGAAGACTCAGATGAATCACAGGGATGTTAGGAAGTATTTCTTCAGTCACAGAGTGGTCAGGAAGTGGAATAGTTTGGGAAGCGATGTAGTGGAGGCAGGTTCCATACACAGCTTTAAGAAGAGGTATGATAAAGCTCATGGCGCAGGGAATGTGACCCAGTAGCGACCAGTGAAGAGGCGGAGCCAGGAGCTATGACTCGACCCCTGCAACCACAACTATGTGAGTACACACACACACACACATATATATATATAATACTTTCTCCTCTACGTTTCGTGTATATGAACTATACTTTTAGTATTTTAGTATACACTCCCTTTCCCCAACTTTGTGTACATATATACTCCTCTTCACTTAATTCCCTGTGTACTTGTACATTACACTCTTACACATTGTATCATCTATCCACATCACAATCCTGACAGACGTATCCTCAAAAATTTTTCTTGTATTCTTCTATTTTTTCCTATTCCCCTATTCATTTTATTCTTCCTGTTCTTGCCCTATTCTTCTATTTTACCTCTTATTCTTCTTTCTATTCTTTTTTTCATATTCCCCTATTATTCTTTCGATTCCTCCTATTTCATAATTTATTTCCTTGATTATCTCATTCTTCTCTTAAGAAACTCGATTATCTCGTTATTTTCTTCTCTTTTCTCGTCTCTCCTCCCCACACTCTTCTTTTTACACTCTTCTTTTTACACTCTTCTCCCCACACTCTTCTCCCCACACTCTTCTCCCCACTTACACTCTTCTTTTTACACTCTTCTTTTTACACTCTTCTCCCCACACTCTTCTCCCACCTCTTCCCCACATTTTCTTTCTCCCACACTCTTCTCCACACTCTTCTCCCCACTCTTCTCCCACACTCTTCTCCCCACACTCTTCCCCCATCTTCTCCCACACTCTTCCCACTCTTCTCCCACCTCTTCTCCCACACTCTTCTCCCCACACTCTTCTCCCCACACTCTTCTCCCCACACTCTTCTCCCCACACTCTTCTCCCCACACTCTTCTCCCCACCTTCTCCACTCTCTCCCGACACTCTTCTCCCCACACTCTTCTCCCCACACTCTTCTCCCCACACTCTTCTCCCCACACTCTTCTCCCCACACTCTTCTCCCCACACTCTTCTCCCCACACTCTTCTCCCCACACTCTTCTCCCCACAGCTCTCTTGTGTTTACATCTCTCGTATTGACATCTCCATCAGCCACCAACGGAACTTCTCCACCACATCTCTAGCAGAACCCTCCTTCAACATTCTCCTACACCAACACTCTCCTACACCAACACTCTCCAACATACTCTCGTTCACCATTACTCCAACATACTCTCGTTCACCATTACTTTCTCCAACATACTCTCGTTCACCATTACTTTCTCCAACATACTCTCGTTCACCATTATTCTCTCCAACATACTCTCGTTCACCATTATTCTCTCCAACATACTCTCATTCAACATTACCCACTCCAGGATACCTTCTCCAACATACCCTCGTTCACCATCACCTCCAACATACCCTCGTTCACCATCACCCTCTCCAACACATCCTCCCCACCAATACCCTCACGTGCGAGTACCAGCTCTGGTCTCCCATAAGACTCCCACCGACAATACGTTAATTCTACCAAATTCATTTCTAAGTCATGGAACTTATAGAACAGAAATAAATCCTTTTGTACCCCCCTTTTTACCCCTCCCTTCCCCCCACTCCCTCCTACAAACTCCTCCCCTTCCTTCAAACACCCCACCCTTTACTCTCCCTTGGCTAAATTAAAGCTAGTTCTACCCTTGCATACATTAATCCACTCACTGAAAAATCTACGTTTTTAATTGACTTACCTGTGTCTGGCTGTGGGCAGATGAGGTCGCTCGTGTAAAGCTGAAAAAAGTAATATGAATTACTTTCTTAATTAACTTCACTCACGTCATGTTTATTAGTATTTCTGTGTGTGTATACAGCGTCCTCCTGCCTAGTAAAGAAGAATTCCTTAGGTGTCCCGTAGCAGGGTTGGTAGCACACTCAACTCATACTCTGAGGTCCGTGGCTCGATCCCCGGTACGGGTGGAAACATCGGGGCTTGTTTCCTTAAGATACCTGATGCCCCCGTTCACCCAGCAGTAAGTAGGTACCTGGGTGTTAGTTAACTTACACCTACCGTCACTTTTTACCTAGCAGTAAGTAGGTACCTGGGTGTTAGTGGACTGGTGTGGGTCGCATCCTGGAGACAAAATTTAACTAATTTGCCCAAAATACTTTGCATAACCAAAGGCTTTCTATATAGTATGTCATTGATGTCAGCTATTGTCTGTATAAGTTGTATAATATACTTGTAAAATAAATAATAATAATAATAATAATAATAATAATAATAATAATAATAATATTATTATTATTATTATTATTATTATTATTATTATTATTATTATTATTATTATTATTATTATTATTATTATTATAATTATTATTATTATTATTATTATTATTATTATTATTATTATTATTATTATAATATTATTATTATTATTACGTACAGTCATCAGGCTTTGAAATTTGTAAGGTTTTAATGTGACTAGTGACTCTGGTGGTGTACAGGATGTGAACCACAGACACCGTGAGGCGAGTGTGTTGCCAACTGAGCCACGGGAGATGTCCTCTGAAACAACATTGCGCGATGCTGCGTCTGTCAATTACCATAACATAAACGATATTCAATACCACAAGTTGAAGAATTGAAACAGAATCTCTATCCGCGAGCAGTAGACCTTATTTAAATATTACATAAAGACCAAATTAAGTCAGTGAATGATATCTTACGAGAATTTATTTCCATCTTTCCTGGAAGTTATCTGACAGATCTTAGTGTATTTGTGATTTAAAAAAAAAAATTAATTGCTGATTTTTTTTTTTTAGTTCTTCACTTAATTACGTTTATGAATTGGGTTGATGGTATGATGAATGGTATGTATGATAGATTGAATAAATGGCAATCTCCTGGAATGGCTATCTCCTGGAATCATCATCTCTTGGAATCCTTACCTCTTGGAAAAGTTATCTCTTGAAAATCTTCTCTTGAAAATAGAGAGAGAGAGAGAGAGAGAGAGAGAGAGAGAGAGAAAAGGAGAGAGAGAGAGAGAGAGGAGAGAGAGAAGAGATAGAGGGAGATCATAGAATATCAGAAGGAGAGAATAGATAGAGATCAGAAACTAGAGATATATAGAAGAAGAGAGAGTAGAAAAATAATTTTGTAGCAGTATGAAAGTTACGCTGGGAGCTATCATATGTATTTCACTTCTCTTTGCTATTCATCTCTCTGCCTTTCTATATTCCACCTGTTTACTCTATGCTTTTCTGTATTGCTATCTTCTCACCTACTTACTCTTCTTCTATCTTCTCTTCTCTCTACTTGCTGCTACTCTACTATGCTACTACTCTTGTATTCTACTCTACTACTCTAGCTATACTACTACTACTACTACTACTACTACTTACATACTACTACTACTACTACTACTAACGCTACTACTACTACTACTACTACTATTACTACTACTACTACTATATACTACTACTACTACCCTCTAGCAGCTTACCACCTGACTACTACCATTGCAAATACTCGTTGTCTTAGTTATCTCTGTATTAGGACTGAAGAAACCACTCGTGGTGAGACGTTTATTTAATAAATGTCCTGAACTGTACATAAGTGTCTTTACTTGGCGGGGCCAGGAGCTAAGTCTCGACCCCTACAACAATTAGGTGAGTACACACACACACACATCAATTTGTGTGTGAAAATTTTCTAAATACGCCAGGGCAAAATGAGAGTAATTTTCACGTACGGAACAAGAAGGCACAATACCGTGACTGGAACAATACGCAAATATCCCGCACACAGAAGGGAGGAGCTTACGACGACGTTTCGGTCAGTGTGACTTTGTGTATGGTTCCAGTCGGACCGATGTGTGGGTTATTTGTGTATATTTCATGTACTAATAACAAGGCCTAGGTCTGTGAGACCTGCTGTAAGAATTTTTTTAATCTTTGAGATGGGAAAATTTCTCTTTTTTTTCTTTTGTTTTTAAGTGGTGACCAGGTCAGTAAAGCTTTTGGTCATTTGACGGAGTCTTTCCTCTGGTCTGCTGGTGCACCTGGTTAAACGGTGAATTATCACCTTTTAATGACCTGTGATTTTTTTACCAGGTAGCGAACGCTGGGAGACTGTTTTCTCATGTTTAGTCAAAATAGCTTAACAATAGCTTAAACGCTGCCTTAATTACACTGGTAAGGTTCCCTTAAATATCTTCCACTCGCATAATGAATATAAACAGGTCTGGCAGCCATTTTTTTGTGTGATTGAGGTACACAGAATCTATGTACTATTTATGTTCTTTGTTAACTCATAGCCCATAGATAAATACGCAACATGAAATACTTAAACTATTAAAATGTAAGTAGGTTACTACCTCAACTTAAGTTGTTATTAATGAAAGTGTTCACGGCTTCAAAATTAAGTGTCCTGTACGTTATATCGTGCAACACAGTGGTATCCTGATACAGGGAACATCTTAGACAACTTTATCAAGTGAGAAAGGGTGGATTTGAGAGGGACCTGACCTCCCAATGATTACATTCTCTCTTCTACTGGTGGACTGCGCCTCATCTCTTGACAGTATTAAGTCTCCATACTCTTGTTTCACATTGTTCCAGACTATGGAACAAAATTTTTCTCCAGGCTGAGGGACTGACCACCTCAAAGCTGCGTCTCCAAGGGTGATGGACTGATGGCATCGTCTTCACATCTTCACAGCTTCTGCTCACTCTTCCGTACTCGACTGAAGAAAACCTACTGCGCTGAGCGGACACACACTCTCGCAACTCGGAACACTGTCCACTAGTATCAATTAGAAATCTTCAAAAATCTAAAAAATATGTAACATTCAAAGTATATAAGAATTCTCTTCTTCAAACGAAGGAATTTTTTGACAAAGGAAACGTCTCGTCAGAGAAATCGTTCGCCAAATCTTGGCTTAATGCAGATTATTCATTACAGTCAAATTACGGTACAGGTGAGGCTCGAACTCACGGCAAGCGAGTCGTAAAATTTCAGGCCAGTGTGTTATTCATTACAGCACTGGAAAAAATAAACACATAAGCAGTATAATGTGATCCTTTATTGACAACGTTTCGCCCACACAGTGGGCTTTATCAAGTCACAAACAGATCTGTTTGTGACTTGATAAAGCTCACTGTGTGGGCGAAACGTTGTCAATAAAGAATCACATTATACTACTTACGTGTTTATTTTTCCATTGTGTCGGTATTTTATACCATTAATTTCCATTACAGTTCTGCTAAATGCTGGCAGGTTGTTGACCCAGACATGTGTGCAGCTCCTGGGTAGCCTTGCTTTGAAAACGTTTCGCCAACTAGTGGATTGTTTTTACTGCATTTTCCGACACATAAGACGCGCGAGCATTTAAGAGTTATAACGTTACTTAGTAAACAACTGCTGAAGAGTTGCCCAAATTCTGCACTTAACACTGACCTTGAGCATATAAGGCGCAGGCTGATTTTTAAGACTTTTTGCAGGGAAAAAAGGTGCGCCTTATATGCCGGAAAATACAGTAATTCAGTACAAGGATAATATGCTGGAGACAATGAAAAATAAGGTAATCAGATTAAGTTAGATTTCGACGAAAAAGTGTGTGGAAAAATCTCAAGTTAATTGGGAATATCTCTTGTCAGATGAGAGAAAAATCTCACTGCGCTCAGCGGTGAATCTGGATTACAATAACACAATATGTTCTTCATAATCAGGGGCTTTCTATATAGTATGTCATTGATGTCAGCTATGGTCTGTATAAGCTACCTGGAGAGGGTTTCGGGGGTCAACGCCCCCGCGGCCCGGGGCCAGGTTCTGATCAATCAGGCTGTTACTGTTAGCCGCATGCAAACTGACGTACGAACCACAGCCCGGCTGGTCAGGTATTGACTTTAGATGCCTATCCAGTGCATCTAAAGTCAGGGGTCTATTAGTAATCCCCCTTATGTATGTTGGGAGGTAGTTGAACAGTCTTGGGCCCCCTGACATTTATTGTGTTGTTTCTAAGCGTACTCGTGGCGCCCCGGCTTTTCATTGGGGAAATGTTGCATCTCCTGCCCTGTCTTTTGCTTTCATAGGAGTGATTTTCATGTGCACGTTTGGTACCAGTCCCTCCAGGACCTTCCAAGTGTATATTATCATGTATCTCTCTCGCCTGCGTTCCAGGGAATACAGATCAAGGACCTTCAACCATTCCCAGTAATTTAGGTGCCTTATCGTACTTATATGTGCCGTGAAAGTTCTTTGTACACTCTCCAGGTCATCAATTTCCTCTGCCTTGAAGGGGGCAGTTAGTGTACAGCAGTATTCCAGCCTAGAGAGAACAAGCGATTTGAAGAGAATCATCATGGGCTAGGCGTCATAAGTTTTGAAGGTTCTCATTATCCATCCTATCATTTCCCTAGCAGATGCGGTAGATACATTGTTGTGGTCTTTGAAGGCGACATCCTCTGAAATTATCACTCCCAGGTCCTTCACATTACTTTTTCACACTATTGTATGGTTAGAATTTGTTGTATGCCCTGATACAATCTTAAAGTCCTCAAGTTTTCCAAATCTGAGTAGTTGAAATTTCTCTTCATTGAATTTCATTGAACAAGTTGTAGAATGTACTTGTAGAAATAAAGATATTATTATCATAATATTTAAGGGTTTTAAGGGTTTAAAAACTGTAGGTTGTAAATAATAAAGCAGATGGTCATCCGCTGTAGACTAGTTATCTTATGATGAGCACCTTCATGCTAGTATAAGGCTTTTTCTCCAAGGATATGGAGCTATTCTCACTCTTGGATCAAGCCTGATTGTCTCCCATTTCCCAGACTTTTATTACCTAAATGTCATTAGTCGTATCCGCGCGCCTCTGCAAAGACGGTGATAGTGTGAGTGATGGTGAAAGTGTTTCTTTTTTGGTGGGAGACGGCCAGCGTGTCAGAATAAATAAATATATATATATATATATATATATATATATATATATATATATATATATATATATATATATATATATATATATATATATATATATACTTCTAAAAAGTCTAATATATATTAAAGTTTTTAAACAAATATATTGCCTAAGATAGTCTTAAAACTGCGCAGCGTCCTTTCAAGGAAAAATATTTAATAAGGAAAAGTTCTATTTCTTTCTGCAAGGAAACTCAATTCTGAGATGCATTCACTGTGTTCGTCGTCTCACAAGTGGACAGCGAGAACTCAGTCCACTTGCGCCGATTGGATGGTACCCAGTCCGTGGGATGTTCACCGTCTGGATAGCCTCCACCCCCTTCCAGTTTTAGGATCTGGACTCCACGCTTTGGAGGCTCCAAATCTATGTTCCTTTTCACGTAAATATGGATGTGGGAATCTCTCGTGGCTTTTTCACTCTTATAGTGACACGTTTCTGGAGAGAGATATAGAGATGTTGTTTCTATCTACAAGAGTAGAGTTACACTCCTGGTGTTCTGTCTTCAGTAATCTGTTCTTTACGTAATTTTTAAAGTTTCTAACAGGTGTTGCACTTATTAATGCCTCTTTCAATTCGTTTCATTGGTCTCTGACTCTCCACCGAGAATTTTTCTTAGTGTCCCCTTGACTCTACTTTTCTCACTTTAAAAGCGTGGCTTTCTGTTGTTCCCTGCTGTCTGTTGTTGTTCCTGTTGGATCTTGTTCCTGTTGGAGCTTGTCCCTGTTGGATCTAGTCCCTGTTGGATCTAGTCCCTGTTCGATCTAGTCCCTGTTGGATCTAGTCCCTGTTTCAGATACAAAGACACTTAATTATTCCATTGTTTCATTACCTTTTATAACCTTATTTGTTCTTATTATATCTCTGTTTTTCCTGTTCCTCTCAGACACTAAGATCTTTTTAATAACTCTGCACCATAACTCGCATATTTCACCTCTGGCCTTCACATTCACAGCTCTTCTTTGTATCTTTTCTAACTTATCCACACATTTTCTAACTTCGTAGATAAGTACGCAGCTGGTGCGAAGCTCCACCTCTTTCACCAGCTGCGTGGTAAGTCTCCATTTTATGTGTTCGTATTAAACTGCAAAAGAACTTTACAGCATGTTACCAGGTACTGTCTTGCTCAGGGGCTGTTGTCTTGCCCTGGAGGCTGTTGTCTTGCCCTGGAGGCTGTTGTCTTGCCCCTGGAGGCTGTTGTCTTGCCCCTGGAGGCTGTTGTCTTGCCCTGGGGGTTGTTGTCTTGCCCCTGGAGGCTGTTGTCTTGCCCTGGGGGCTGTTGTCTTGCCCCTGGGGGCTGTTGTCTTGCCACTGGGGGCTGTCGTCTTGCCCCTGGAGGCTGTTGTCTTGCCCGTGGAGGCTGTTGTCTTGCCCTGGGGGCTGTTGTCTTGCCCTGGGGCTGTTGTCTTGCCCTGGGGCTGTTGTCTTGCCCCTGGAGGCTGTTGTCTTGCCCCTGGAGGCTGTTGTCTTGCCCCTGGAGGCTGTTGTCTTGCCCCTGGGGGCTGTCGTCTTGCCCTGGGGGCTGTTGTCTTGCCCCTGGGGGCTGTTGTCTTGCCCTGGGGGCTGTTGTCTTGCCCCTGGAGGCTGTTGTCTTGCCCTGGGGGCTGTGTCTTGCCCTGTGGGCTGTTGTCTTGCCCCTGGGGCTGTCGTCTTGCCCCTGGAGGCTGTTGTCTTGCCCCTGGAGGCTGTTGTCTTGCCCCTGGGGGCTGTCGTCTTGCCCTGGGGGCTGTTGTCTTGCCCCTGGAGGCTGTTGTCTTGCCCTGGGGGCTGTTGTCTTGCCCCTGGAGGCTGTTGTCTTGCCCTGGGGGCTGTTGTCTTGCCCCTGGGGGCTGTTGTCTTGCCCCTGGAGGCTGTTGTCTTGCCCGTGGAGGCTGTTGTCTTGCCCTGGGGGCTGTTGTCTTGCCCTGGGGGCTGTTGTCTTGCCCTGGGGACTGTCGTCTTGCCCCTGGGGGGCAAGAAGTAAGGACTTTACTAAAGTTGAAGCCCCATTTTAATCAAAGTTAAGTAGACATTGAATTCTTTCAAAGGAAAGATAGTATTTTAAAAAAAATTCCTTGGGGATTCAGCTGGTCACTTTGCTGAGATAAAGCTAATCCCGAATCATACTTACGTAATTGCCGTATGTATCGCTGAATTTAAGAAGCGTGATACAGACGGAGAGAATCACAAGCCATGACAAGCCATGACAAGCCATGACAAGCCATGCTTGTTCTTGGGAAGCAATAAGCCAGAAAGTCGAACCAAATGTCACTTCCAGACACCAACGTGAGAAGCTGCGTCTCAGAAATGACCGAGGACATTTTTAATCAAACAGGTGCTCAGATGTAAACAAACTTCTAGCAAGCACTATTGTTTGTTCATGCTCTGTGACTATTGTTTGTTCATGCTCTGTGCTCGAGGGGTTGATGATGTGAAGGAGAAACCTGTTCTCTGAATCTCTGGTCATCACTGTCCACGGAGATGTTGCCAAGACTGTTCAGGACTTTATTACCGACAACATATGTTGCAAAATATATTTTAAGAAATTGTATGTAGAAACTTGTGTGAAAATTCATAGTGGTGAAAATCCATACATTTGTAGTATATGCAATAAGATCACAGTAAACAGGTGATATCACAATATGCAGAACAACCACTGTGAAAAAATAGTGGAATTCCAAGCGCTTTCGTGATTTCTCACATTATCAAGGTCCTTAATAATAGTGAAATTCTAAAGGCTTTCGTGATTTCTCCATTATCAAGAACCTTGATAATGTGAGAAATCACGAAAGCGCTTGGAAGTTCACTATTTTTTTTTCACAGTGGTTGTTTTGCATTTGTAGTATATATTCTAAAGCATTTTTTTTTCTGAAGTCAAATTTAACATCTCGTATGAAAATTCATGCAGGTGTATGTAGTTGATGATGCAGGTGAAGTAAGCTGGTATTTACACTGAATGGATATCAGAATAGATATCCATTACGGACGGTGCCCGTAATGGATATCTATTCTGGCCTCGGTCAGATGACCAAAACCTCCAGCTGTGGGTCATATGACTAAGACCCGCGTCAGAAAACACTTGTCCTGTTTCCTGACAAACCTTACCTAAACTGACTTGGATTCCAAGCTGAGGAAATTCGATCCTTCCTTCCTTCCTTCCTTCCTTCCTTCCAGGGCTCTCCTCCTTCTTCCTCTATCTCCAATGTTTAATTTTTCCTACCCCTCCTCTGGAATCATAAACATATCTTCTTCAAAAATTGTATTTCCCTGTGATAAGCTGACTTGAGAGGTGACACTTCCCAAGTGATAGTAACTCCAGATATTCTCGAAGGAATCCTTTGAAGCTCTCGTAGCTGATCCCTTAAAGGAATACTTGATGATATCCTCATAACCCTACTCAGGTATACCAGTTTAGGCTGACCGATTTCAACATTTGGCACGAGTACCATCCTGTGTGATGGAATATGACAGAGAAATACCATCCTGTGTGATGGAATATGACAGAGAAATACCATCCTGTGTGATGGAATATGACAGAGAAATACCATCCTGTGTGATGGAATATGACAGAGAAATACCATCCTGCGTGATGGAATATGACTTTTAAATGATACAACTTGGACCATTTACAAAGTCACAGTGTGACTTTGTAAATGGTCCAAGTTGGACTGAAACGTCGTCGTGAGCTCCTCTTTCTTGTTTGTGGGTTATTTGTGTATTGTTCCAGTCACAGTATTGTTCCAGTCACAGTATTGTGCCAGTTTGTTCTGTCTGTTGTATGGAGGAAGGAGAGTCCACACTGATGAGGAAGGTGAGATACGTTTGTAAATTTTCGGTATTTCATGCCATTTTTAACATGAGAAATAATGGGGGGGTAAGAAAATACCCTGCTGAGAATGATGGGAATTGTGTGACATAAAGAATTAGACACATGTGCAATATCTGGGTATCTATCTGTAGACGTTTCGCCATCCAGTGGCTTTATCAATATAATACAAGGACAATGGGAAGAGTGTAGAACTATATACAAAAGACGAGGTAATGAGTCCCTCAGACTTGGAGTTGGTGAAGAGCACCGTAGTCTTGAAAGATACTCGGATGTTGTACATGTTCAATTCTCCATCTTGTACATGAAATATACAGAAAGGATGGAGTCAGGGGAAGAAGAAAGAGAGAGAGAGAGAGAGAGAGAGAGAGAGAGAGAGAGAGAGAGAGAGAGAGAGAGAGAGAGAGAGAGAGAGAGAGAGAGAGAGAGAGAGAGAGAGAATTGGAGCGGAGATGATTGAGGGTAGTGAGGCTTAGAGTCAGCAGAACAGGAAAAGATGAAGGGACGGGAGATACTGTGGAAAGATGAAGGCCCGAGAGATGATCTGGAAAGATGAAGGAACGAGAGATGCTCTGGAATGATGAAATGTTTCGCCTACACAGTAGGCTTCTTCAGTCAAATACAGAGGCAACAGTATTAAAGACTCCATTCTCACGCTTCAGCTTCATATTGTTCCAGACCATGGAGCTAAACTCTTCTCCAGGCTGAGGGACTGACCACCTTGTTCCAGACCATGGAGCTGAACTCTTCTCCAGGCTGAGGGACTGACCACCTTGTTCCAGACCATGGAGCTGAACTCTTCTCCAGGCTGAGGGACTCACCACCTTGTTCCAGACCATGGAGCTGAACTCTTCTCCAGGCTGAGGGACTCACCACCTTGTTCCAGACCATGGAGCTGAACGCTTCTCCAGGCTAAGGGACTGTCCGCCTCAAATACTATTTCTCCAAGGTTGATGGACTGATTATATTATCTACTTTTCACAATAAAGATACCTAACTGTTGCACATGTGTCTTATTCATCAAATGGGAAAGTATATTGAGGTGGGTTGGCAGAGTTAGTGTGGAGGGAAGAGGTCCTGTGGAAGGGAAAGTAGTGGAATCGTGAGGGTGAGATAAACATGGTGAGGTAGGGGGATAATAGGAAGGGTTAGCTTTTGCTGTGTTGGAAGGTCGAGGATCAAGGAAGCGTTGGGAGTAAAAATGCAGGGAGTTCATACGGGTTTTGTGGTGATTAGTGGAGAAGTCTAAGGCGAAAGAGAGTGTGTGTGTGCAAGCGTTCTTTAAGGGATACATGCACGCATGTGTTCCTCTGTATCAGTTACTCAGTTCGTACGTCAATACCTGTATCTCTCACCATCCTTCCCTTGATCAAGGTCTGAATATCAACACATCAAAAAAAATCAGATTTCCTGCCTTCATATCACATTTTGATGCATCATTGATGACACACGATACCGACAGGTTGATGAATAAGATACCAACGCATCATTTTCAGCAAAGAAAAAGGTACCAAAGTGTTGTATTTGTCAATCTTGTCAACTTTTGGTAGTGTATTTGTTTGGTGGTGACTCAGTAGATAGTTCACCTGAGTTATTATTCACCAAATACCCATCCTGTGGGTGACAGACTTTCTATACCCATCCTGTGGGAGTAGTCACCATATACCCATCCTGTGGGTATTGCTATTAGTGTTGCTGCAGTGCTACTTGGGACAGTGTTACTACTGCTACTAGTTTTGCTCTTGGCAGCGTTACCGTTGCTGCTACTGGTGCTACTTGTAACAGTATGACCAGTGTTTCTCAAGGTGCTACTCAAGACTGTTACCAGTGCTGCTGTATGTGCTAGGTAGCATAGTGTTATCTCAGAGTCTAGCGCTACTTACATTATACCTCACGGTACTACGGGTATTCTGGCTCAGATTCTCCGGTCTGCTGGCCCAGCAGACTTGTGTGTCTGCTGAACCAGTGTATATATATAGTATATATATATATATATATATATATATATATATATATATATATATATATATATATATATATATATATATATATATATATATATATATATATATATATATATATATATATATATATATATATATATATATATATACATGAAATGAGGGTATATATACATGAAATGAGTATATATACAAACTGAGGGGTATATATACATTAACCGATAAAATCCGGGTAGACTGATGCAAATGGCCTACTATTGATGATATTGCAAATAGAACCTGTTGCGGGATATATTTTCAGTGGAAACAGATAGAAAGGCCATTCTCTTCACAGCTATAATTCACTGTTATGAAGATAGAAGGGTGACTGTTGAAAGCACCTTAAACAGTGATAATGTGGCATAGATGCAGGTACGATCGCTGCAGAGGTGTGGTAGATGAATTCCCCCAAATGCTAATAATAGTTGGTTAATAGTCGGAGTAGTGGAACTATGCAGCCGGTGCGCTAGTCAGGCTGGTATGTCACCTCGTTCCATTCTGGTCACTGTCCATATTGAATGTGTGGAAATGGATGGGATAAACTGAACGCGCCTTGGCTCTGTTCAATGAGGTTCCGTGTACTAATTACATAGTTCAGTCCCCTTTGATGATGTGTAAGACACATGAGCAGCATTTGGGTGTCTATTGTTGAAACGTTTCAACAATAACGACACCTAACTGTTACACATGTGTCTTACTCATCAGCTTAATGGCATTTTATGCCATTTTCAACATACCTCTTCTTTGATGATGAATCTAGCACTTTGCCACGCAATGAGGTGAATGTTTATTCCGATGAGCAGTGCACATTTTGTTGGTGTTGAGTCCTGTAAACGTATTGGTGTTCTCCATTTCTGGTGATTAGAGTGAGGAAAGTTTCTCCAAAGTAAAGTTTGTCACAACTACCACAGGGAATGATAAATGCTACGGCGGTAACGTGATCCTGTTTGTTATTTTGTTTTGGTGATCTCTTGTGGCTTTGAGGGTGACGACTGTGACATTTGTTACACTATTCTTATAGTGACTGTGATATCTACGGTGTAAATATAGCAAAACCCAAGTCAGTTATGTATGAAAAAACTCATTAGTTCCTCCCTCACCACTCACAGCACCTTGTAACTGTACGAAAATCCAAATGAATATGGCATCAAAAATCATTCCAACCCCTTTTTCCCCCCACAACACCTTGTTATTGCTGAAACCGAAGCGAATAAGGAATGAAAAGTCATTCCAATTCTCCCTTTCCCCATTCCCCTCACAGCAACTTGTAACCTTACGAAAACCTGCCTTGATGAATATTGATGGTACATCAAGGCAGTCAGTTTTTTTACGTTTTTTCATTGATGAGTAGGTCTCCCGAGTACCGAAAATCAACACCACTTCCATTGTCTAGTAATTCTGACAATTTTGGGAGGGAGAGGGTGTGCTTACCAGACTTTATAACCTGCTGTCAATGCCAGATGTTGCGAGTCTTGTGGGCACTTCAAAGTGTCCACTTCAACCCACTTAAGAGTTTTTTTACACAGCTAAATGTCCACTTGACCTCTTACATTAGAGAGGACAGCAGATTATTAACCATAGTCCTGCAGGTGTATTATTTGGGTTGACTATAATCAGCACCTCCTTGCTAGTGTGAGGATATAAATAAGTTAGGCAGGTGTAGCTCGTGGATTGTAGGTAATATGTACGTGTTGGCTGGTCTGGGACTTGGAGGAAAAATACTGTAAAGATTCCAACTCTGTTGTATATTAATGGTATACAATACCGATAAAATGAAGAATTAGACAGATGTGCAACGTCTGGGTCTTTATTTGTAGACGATTTGCCATTTAGTGGCTTTGTCAATACAAGGACATATGAAGATCGACGAACTGTATACAGAAGACTAGGTAATCAGTCCCCAGCCTTGGAATTGGTATTTATAAAGTCACTGGATAGGCAAAACGTCTACAAATAAAGATTCCCAGATTTTGCACATGTGTCTGATTCTTCATCCATCCCCGTTAAGGAAGGATACATTATGTGTCAACGAGAGTTTGAAAGACGAGCCAAATTCTCGTCAGTCAGTCTGAACAGGCTAGAAAGTTCTGCCTCCTAAATATTCCTTGCAGTCCCAGTTATGTACCCAGAAGTCCAACTTTTTTCCTGAGACCCAAAACATTTGGCATTAGCAACAAACAATTTAGTCTGGAAGGCAGTCCAGCCAAATAAATGTTCGAAATACTAGGTACTATTATCAACGACTGTCAGAATACATAAACTTCAGGGTTAAAACACCAACATTTAGCAACGACTGCTAGGACACATTCACTTTAGGGGTAAAATCATCAGTATTTACCAACGACTGTCAGGATACAGACACTTCAGGGACACAAGCATCAACATTTATATCAGCAGACCAATGACACGACGTTTGCATGACTATTCACCAAAGTGACTCCCAAATAAGCTACTCAAATTGATCTACAGCAGATGAATAAGACACTTGGGAATCTTTACTGTGGAGACGTTTCGCCAACAAGTGGTTTTATTAATCCAAAACAGAAGAACAGTGCGTGATGTGAAGATGGATGTCAACATTTCCCCAGAATTGATGTTAAGGACTGTGGGCTGAACATATCTCTATTGTTGAGAGTGTTCCAGACCATGGAGCTGAACTCTTCTCCAGGCTGAGGGACTCACCACCTTGTTCCAGACCATGGAGCTGAACTCTTCTCCAGGCTGAGGGACTCACCACCTTGTTCCAGACCATGGAGCTGAACTCTTCTCCAGGCTGAGGGACTCACCACCTCAAATACTTTTTCTCCAAGGTTGATGGACTGATTACACCATCTTTATTTCACTACTACACCTGCTCTCTTTGTATTTGACTGACGAAACCTACTGAGTAGGCTATACGTTTCATCAATAAAGATACTCAACTGCTGCACATGTGTCTTAATCTTCCACACCATTTCTAGGTTGAGGGACTGATTACCTTAAATATTGTTATCACATCATCCACCGTTCTTCAATAAATTGGATTTATAAATTACTAAAACCTTCCCTCAGTAAATATTCTCTATTTACATAATATTGATATATAGTGAATAAAAGAGGCAAATGTGATTTTTTTTCTAAATTGCTAATGTTTTGAAGACCTCAATGAACTTTACATTAATATTATTTTTCATTAGCAACACCTTTTACATAGAGAAATTTGGCATGGTCATGGGTATGCCCATTAGTGCTGTTCTTGCCAAACTCTCCATAGAGTCCTTAGGAAAACGATTATCCAAAATCGTCCCTTTAGCCGTCACTTTGCTACGATAAATGGAAGGCATTGTTTTAACCTCAGTAAGAAGTTTTACACTTGTAAACTTCAAAGCAGCGTTAACACAGTCGAGCATTAAGCTTAGTTTACGATGAGGAATGAGGAAGCACTTAGCCGTTGCTTGATGATCAGGTCGTTAAACCAAGGCAAAGAGCTCCAGTTTACCTCAAAACATCGTAAATTTCTCTCGCAATTTGAAAACTTAATGGGATGTGCTGATTACGATCCTTCCGAGAGTCTATATGATAAGCTGCCTCAAATACTTACAAAAAGAATGTAGTGTCATTAGTGATAACCTCCAAACACTAGTTTCTTTCACTCTCTATTTAGCATTGCAGTCAAATGACCTAGAAAATATTTTTCATGCCCAAAGAGAATGATTGTGACCGACGTTTTATGCAGGTAACATTGCTGATGTTTCACAGCCTTTAAAAAAAAGTGGAAGTGTCGCAGAAATATCCAAAATTATTATAGATATAACCAGAGAAGGAAGCTACAAGCAGGATTTTGACATGTAGTTTATTGACAAGAATATGTGCAATCAAGAATACCAATATATATGTTGGTCCCACTATGCCACTATTGTTTGTGTAGGCTATGAGGGTAAACACGCTCTCCTGATAGCATGGCAAGGGGCTAAACACATCGTCGAAGGGAACAGGCCAAGCTGTGTAAAAGAAATAGCAGCACTCAGAACGCAGTAGAATCGCTGAATTTAGCTTAGCCATACCACTTGCACATACACACCTTACAGATACAGTTGTTGCCTTGGAACAAGGCGAATTTCCAGTATAATTGACCATAGTACCCGAGGCTTATTTCCACTACCCATACCACCCACCCATGGTTCAGTGATATGCAGTAATTTCTCCTAACTTCACATTTGTATTTCACCTGCTTCTACTTCTAGGACTGTGTGTGTGTGAGAGAGAGAGAGAGAGAGAGAAATCGTAACCTGTCATTGGACTTAAGTGTGAATTGGTTGGCCGGTCCAACTGCGTTGGGTCTTCTCTGTAGGTTTTGTACGTCAAAACGTTTGAGAGTTATGAGGACGTCTTTCACATAAGGTAACCATGTAACGTTGGTGGGGATGATAATGGCAAAGCTCTCGGCTTCTAGGTGTTCCATGTACAAGTTTGCTAAGATGACGCTGATGGGAGAGCCCTTTCCCGTACCAGACGTCGCTGATGGGGGACCCCATTCTTATACCAGACGTTGCTGATGGGGAACCCCATTCTCATACCAGACGTTGCTGATGGGGAACCCCATTCTCATACAATACATTTGTTGGTAGAGCCTGTTGTTGAAAGATAAACAACTGAAATCAATGCAGAGCTCAATGAGGTCAAAATCTACGTGATTTAGTAGAAAATTTAGGTCCTAATTGACTGTATGTCGGAGGTCAATGGATTTACTGAGGATAGCCTGTGTCTTGAGTCTGCAATCCCAGATGAAGAAAGGTGGAAACTGAAGACATGTGAAGGCTTGTGTTAGATATTTTGTCAGTAGTAGTAATAACCGTTATGAGTCACAGCCTTCCTAAGTGATTACTGACAGTTACTAGTACCTGCTGACCTAGCGATGTCATAGGTCACCCTTTGAATGCCGTGAGCGTCTCTCGTCCACTGACCTTAGTTCAAGACAGGATAGTAGAGAGTAGACAGGTCAGGCGAGAAGGCTCTGAGTGCTATCCTATTTTTACCACTAATACATAAGTTACCAACCAAGCTACGTTTGTGTTTATTACCAAATCCATCATCAAGAACTCACACGACAATTCCTCTTCAAGGAAACAAAGAGGGAAGTGACATCCAGACCACTTAGTTTCTTGTTGTGGGCAGAGATGTAGTTAAGGAGGTCCCTGAGTGCTTTAGATGAGTGGGACTGATAGTTCCCAGGAGGCAGGAAAAGTGTTTGGATAGAACTCCGGTTAAATTGTACGGAGAGCGAAACGTTGCCACAATTAAAATGTCACATTAGCTGCACCTGTGTCCTTTTACCACACAGCACTCATTGTTGTATTGCACTTATGAAAGACACTTTGTTTACCAGAGTCTAATCACGCCAGTTGTGTTAAGATTGATTTACGATTAATATCATGTGTGTGAGACCAGTGACCAGCCGGCTGTTCCCGCTGATAAACTTCAATCAACAATCTTTTCATTGGCTAAATTTAATTCTTTCATGTCCAGTTAAATACTTGCTGAAAAAAATAGGTATTTTCCAACATGTTCCGATTTATTTTTAATGCAAGAATTTGCAGTGAATTGAAATATATGTAATTCCAATGTGTAACCTAGTTTCTTGCCAAAAGAATTTTTTTTGAAAATAGTGTCTTTTTTTTGCGTACTTGAGAACATTTGTGAGAATTTACTGTGATATTATTGCATGTGTGTGTTTGGTTTTGTGTGTTGTGTTTTGTGTGTGTGTGGTGTGTTGTGTGTGTGTGTGTGTGTGTGTGTGTTTGTGTGGTGTGTGGTGTGTGTGTGTGTGTGTGTGTGTGTGTGTGTGTGTGTGTGTGTGTGTGTGTGTGTGTGTGTGTGTGTGTGTGTGTGTGTGTGTGTGTGTGTTTCAGAAAACCGGCCATATCCCACAGAGGCAGGGTGACCTAAAAAGAAAAACTAAAGTTTCTCTTTTTAATATTACTAATGTATACAGGTGAAGGGGTTACTAATCCCTTGCTCCCGCATTTTAGTCGCCTCTTACGACACGCATGGCTTACGGAAGAAGAATTCTGTTCCACTTCCCACACAGGCCATCTCCCACCGAGGTCCCTGTCTTGGAAGAAGGGTGCTCACATCACAAGCCAGATGACCCTCCACACTTTAACGTCCCTACCCCTCCTTCAGGGTGCAGGCACTATACTCTCCACCTCCAGAACTCAAGTCTGGCTAACTGGTTTCCCTGAATTTCTTCATAAATGTTACTTTGCTCACACTCCAACAGTATGTCAAATCATAAAAAAAACGAATTGTCTCCAGTTATTCCTATTCCTGTTGGATGTTCAAGCCCCCAGCACTCAAAACCCCTCTTTATGCCTTCCCTTCAGCCTTTCCTGGGACGACCCCGTACGCCCTCCTAATCATCATGTTTTCTTCCATTCTCTCAGTATATCCAAACCACCTCAACAACCCCTCCACGGCCCTCTGGATAATACTTTTAGTAACTCCGCACCTCCTAATCTCCAAGCTACGAATATTCTGCATAATATTCCCTCCAAACATTGCCCTCAAGCACGACATCTCCACTGCCTCTGGCATCCTCCTCGCTGCAACATTCAAAACCCGTGCTTCACACTAATACAACTGAGTTGGTACCTTTGTATCCTTTGTCTCCACAGACGCTTCACTGTACCACCCACTAACATATATATATATATATATATATATATATATATATATATATATATATATATATATATATATATATATATATATATATATATATATATATATATATATATATATATATATATATATATATATATATATATATATATATCATATTCTACTGGTGGCTATTTCTCTCTTTCTGTTGCTCCTTCCTTGCTCTCTTTCTCCCTCCTTCCCTCTCTCTCTTCTTCCTCCTCTCCCTCCCTTCTTCCTCCATCCCTCCTCCTTCCCTCCCTCCTTCCTGCTGCCAACATCACCCTACTCCCCAGGAGGACACTAAGCACCACGATAAATATCCCACTGAGCCAGTTTTCCTTCTTTTCTCTCTCTCTTGTCCTTTGTTTATTTTTTTTACTTCTCCCTCCCTCTTGTATCTTCCTCTTTCTGACTTCTCCTCTCCCTATTTTAAACACATCAATTGATCTTCTCCCTGCTTCTCTTTTGTTTCTCAAGAGCTCTCGCTTACTACTCTCTCCTCTCCTCTTTCTCTCCTCTCCTCTTCCTCCCCTCTCTCTTCCTCTCTTTGCTTTAGTACCAACACTGGAAGAATGCAATAGCTTTAAGACTTGACGATTCTTTCTCTGCATATTGTTGAGAAATGTTATCTTACCTCAGCTTATTTTGGTCAGATGTTATCTTAGTTTATATTTCCGAGATCTTAGCTTATTTTCTTGAGATGTTGGCTTATGCTACTGAAACGTTATCTTAGTTTATATTTCCAAGACACTATATTCACTTTCTGAAATAGGTTAGGTTAGGTAAGGTTCGTCAGGAAACAGGACAAGTGTTGGAGCTTTTGGTCATCTGACCGAGGCCTTTCCGCTGGTTTACCGGTCCACTCCTTTAAAAATTACGGTCAGTTATAACCATTTAGTTATTGTATACCTACTGAAACGCTAGCTTATTTTGCTGATACATTTTAGCTTATGCTGCTGAGATAATATTGGTTCTCATGACATTGCTGCAATATTACAAGAAATCTCCCTAGCTGAGACTAGAAATAATATCTTTACTCTGATAGCAGTAGTTATTAGTCTAGGATGGTCACCTGAGTGATGATCCTAGAACAATAACTACTGTGTGACATATTCTGCTCTGTTTACTAATGAATAATGTATGAGCGCCACCTGTAGGTACACGGTCAGATGTTTCGTTAATGATCTCTGAATCTGAAGCAAAATAAAAAAACTTTAATGGCTAATGTAAAGGGCGCTGGACAGGCGAAGGTGACTCAGGGACTTTACCCATTACTATAGTGTCACTCTTGACTAATGCAAGGGATGCTGGACAGGTGAGGGGTGACTTGGGGCCTTTACCCACTACTACAGCGTCAGTATAGCAGCCATTTTGGAGGTCAGATTTATACATAATTGAAAAGGCGCTAGCAATAAATATGATGAAAGTACTTAATATTGACAAAGATGTGAATATTCTTTGTTGACCGTGGATGATCAGTGGCCACCTTGGGGGACATCTTGTATTCACGAGTTCCCAAGGGGACAGTGGCACCCACTGAATCAGAAATCTTAGACACCTTCTAGGCACCTGTTAGAATATCATTCTAGACTACTAAGAGGTTCTGTACCAGAGTGGCACTCAGGTTCATTATCAGTGGCATTCACAGGATCAATATCAGTGGTACTCAGAGGTTCAATATCAGCTAACAACATCTATGCATCATAAATTTCCAAGTTATTCTTTATTTCCAAAAGACTGCAACTCTTTTTTCTCATTTTTAAACCATTTTTATTTCCCATTTTTTGCCTCCTTTTCCTGTTCCCCTCTATCTTCCCCTTTCATAATTTTTTACAACCCTCATTTCACCCTGTCTCTCTTTCTTCCTCTACCATTTACTTTCGTATTTTATTCTATTTCCCCCCTTTTTCTTATTACTCTTGTCCTCACTCCAATATCCTTACTACGCTATTACTGTCATCTTGTAGACCCCTCCATTACCCTGGACACTGGCTCTCTCTCTCTCTCTCTCTCTCTCTCTCTCTCTCTCTCTCTCTCTCCTCTCTCTCTCTCCTCTCTCTCTTTCTCCTTCCTCTCTATCCTCCTTCATATGTCTTCACTTATCTCTATGTTCCTTCTACCCAGTCTCCCACTTATCCCTTTTTATATTCCTTGTTTACCCTAATCTTTCTCCTCTTCTCTCTTTCTCAACATACAGGGAAAGAGGGGAATAGAGAAGAGAGGGATGGAAGAAGAGATGAATGAAGGAAAAGAAAGAGTGGGAGATGAAGTAGAAAGGATATAAATGACTCGATACATTTTAGTCTGGTATGGTCTTTGACCAGGTCTAGTATGGTCCATCACCAGGTCTGGTATGGTCCATCACCAGGTCTAGTATGGTCCATCACCAGGTCTAGTATGGTCCATCACCAGGTCTGGTATGGTCCATCACCAGGTCTAGTATGGTCCATCACCAGGTCTGGTATGGTCCATCACCAGGTCTAGTATGGTCCATCACTAGGTCTGGTATGGTCCATCACCAGGTCTAGTATGGTCCATCACCAGGTCTAGTATGGTCCATCACCAGGTCTAGTATGGTCCATCACCAGGTCTAGTATGGTCCATCACCAGGTCTAGTATGGTCCATCACCAGGTCTAGTATGGTCCATCACCAGGTCTAGTATGGTCCATCACCAGGTCTAGTATGGTCCATCACCAGGTCTAGTATGGTCCATCACCAGGTCTAGTATGGTCCATCACCAGGTCTAGTATGGTCCATCACCAGGTATAGTATGGTCTATCACCAGGTCTAGTATGGTCCATCACTAGGTCTAGTATGGTCCATCCCCTGGTCTAGTATGGTCCATCACCAGGTCTAGTATGGTCCATCACCAGGTCTAGTATGGTCCATCACCAGGTCTAGTATGGTCCATCACCAGGTCTAGTATGGTCTTTTACCAGGTCTGGTATGATCCATCACCAGGTCTAGTATGGTCCATCACCAGGTCTAGTATGGTCTTTTACTAGGTCTGGTATGGTCTTTAAACCAGGTCTTGTATGGTCCATCAACAGGTTTAGTATGGTCCATAACCAGATTTAGTATGGTCCATCACCAGGTTTAGTATGGTCCATCACCAGGTTTAGTATGGTCCATCACCAGGTCTAGTATGGTCCATCACCTGGTCTGGCATGGTCCATCACCAGGTCTGGTATGATCTTTTACCAGGTCTGGTACGGTCCATCACCAGTTCTGGTATGGTCCATCACCAGATCTAGTATGGTCCATCACCAGGTCTGGCATGGTCAATCACCAGGTTTGGTATGATCTTTTACCAGGTCTGGTATGGTCCATCACCAGGTCTGGTATGGTCCATCACCAGGTCTAGTATGGTCCATCACCAGGTCTAGTATGGTCCATCACCAGGTCTGGTATGGTCCATCACTAGGTCTAGTATGGTCCATCACCAGGTCTAGTATGGTCCATCACCAGGTCTAGTATGGTCCATCACCAGGTCTAGTATGGTCCTATCACCAGGTCTAGTATGGTCCATCACCAGGTCTAGTATGGTCCATCACCAGGTCTAGTATGGTCCATCACCAGGTCTAGTATGGTCCATCACCAGGTCTAGTATGGTCCATCACCAGGTCTAGTATGGTCCATCACCAGGTCTAGTATGGTCCATCACCAGGTCTAGTATGGTCCATCACCAGGTCTGGTATGGTCCATCACCAGTTCTGGTATGGTCCATCACCAGGTCTGGTATGGTCCATCACCAGGTCTAGTGTGGTCCATCACCAGGTCTAGTATGGTCCATCACCAGGTCTGGTATGGTCCATCACCAGGTCTGGTATGGTCCATCCAGGTCTAGTATGGTCCATCACCAGGTCTAGTATGGTCCATCACCAGATCTGGTATGGTCCATCACCAGGTCTGGTATGGTCCATCACCAGGTCTAGTATGGTCCATCACCAGGTCTAGTATGGTCCATCACCAGGTCTAGTATGGTCCATCACCAGGTCTAGTATGGTCCATCACCAGGTCTAGTATGGTCCATCACCAGGTCTGGTATGGTCCATCACCAGGTCTGGTATGGTCCATCACCAGGTCTAGTATGGTCCATCACCAGGTCTAGTATGGTCCATCACCAGGTCTAGTATGGTCTTTCACCAGGTCTGGTATGGTCCATCACCAGGTCTAGTATGGTCCATCACCAGGTCTAGTATGGTCCATCACCAGGTCTAGTATGGTCCATCACCAGGTCTAGTATGGTCCATCACCAGGTCTAGTATGGTCCATCACCAGGTCTAGTATGGTCCATCACCAGGTCTGGTATGGTCCATCACCAGGTCTGGTATGGTCCATCACCAGGTCTAGTATGGTCCATCACCAGGTCTAGTATGGTCCATCACCAGGTCTGGTATGGTCCATCACCAGGTCTAGTATGGTCCATCATCAGGTCTAGTATGGTCCATCACCAGGTCTGATATGGTCTTTCACCAGGTCTAGTATGGTCCATCACCAGGTCTAGTATGGTCCATCACCAGGTGTGGTATGGTCCATCACCAGGTCTAGTATGGTCCATCACCAGGTGTGGTATGGTCCATCACCAGGTCTAGTATGGTCCATCACCAGGTCTAGTATGGTCCATCACCAGGTTTGGTATTGTCCATCACCAGGTCTAGTATGGTCCATCACCAGGTCTGGTATGGTCCATCACCAGGTCAAGTATGGTCCATCACCAGGTCTAGTATGGTCCATCACCAGGTCTAGTATGGTCCATCACCAGGTCTAGTATGGTCCATCACCAGGTCTAGTATGGTCCATCACCAGGTCTAGTATGGTCCATCACCAGGTCTAGTATGGTTCATCAATAGGTCTAGTATGGTCCATCATCAGGTCTAGTATGGTCCATCACCAGGTCTAGTATGGTCCATCACCAGGTCTAGTATGGTCCATCACCAGGTCTGGTATTGTCTTTCACCAGGTCTAGTATGGTCCATCACCAGGTCTAGTATGGTCCATCACCAGGTCTGGTATGGTCTTTCACCAGGTCTAGTATGGTCCATCACCAGGTCTAGTATGGTCCATCACCAGGTCTAGTATGGTCCATCACCAGGTCTAGTATGGTCCATCACCAGGTCTAGTATGGTCCATCACCAGGTCTAGTATGGTCCATCACAAGGTCTACTTTGGTCCATCACCAGGTCTAATATGGTCCATCACCAGGTCTGGTATGGTCTTTCACCAGGTCTAGTATGGTCCATCACCAGATCTAGTATGGTCCATCAAGGTCTTTGGTCATCCAGGTCTAGATGTCCATCACAGGTCTAGTATGGTCCATCACCAGGTCTAGGTATGGTCCATCACCAGGTCTAGTATGGTCCATCACCGGGTTAGTATGGTCCATCACCAGGTCTGTATGGTCATCACCAGGTCTGATGGTCTCACAGGTCTAGTATGGTCCATCACCAGGTCTAGTATGGTCCATCACCAGGTCTAGTATGGTCCATCACCAGGTCTAGTATGGTCCATCACCAGGTCTAGTATGGTCTATCACAAGGTCTCGTATGGTCTTTCACCAGGTCTAGTATGGTCCATCACCAGGTCTAGTATGGTCCATCACCAGGTCTGGTATGGTCTTTCACCAGGTCTAGTATGGTCCATCACCAGGTCTAGTATGATCCATCACCAGGTCTAGTAAGGTCCATCACCAGGTCTAGTATGGTCCATCACCAGGTCTAGTATGGTCCATCACCAGGTCTAGTATGGTCCATCACCAGGTCTAGTATGGTCCATCACCAGGTCTGGCATGGTCCATCACCAGGTCTGGTATGGTCCATCACCAGGTCTGGTATGGTCCATCACCAGGTCTAGTATGGTCCATCACCAGGTCTGGTATGGTCTTTCACCAGGTCTAGTATGGTCCATCACCAGGTCTGGTATGGTCTTTCACCAGGTCTAGTATGGTCCATCACCAGGTCTGGTATGGTCTTTCACCAGGTCTAGTATGGTTCATCACCAGGTCTAGTATTGTCCATCACCAGGTCTAGTATGGTCCATCACCAGGTCTGGTATGGTCTATCACCAGGTCTAGTATGGTCCATCACCAGGTCTAGTATGGTCCATCACAAGGTCTGGTATGGTCCATCACCAGGTCTAGTATGGTCCATCACAAGGTCTGGTATGGTCCATCACCAGGTCTGGTATGGTCCATCTCCAGGTCTAGTATGGTCCATCACCAGGTCTAGTATGGTCCATCACCAGGTCTAGTATGGTCCATCACCAGGTCCATTATGGTCCATCACCAGGTCTAGTATGGTCCATCACCAGGTCTGGTATGGTCTTTCACCAGGTCTAGTATGGTCCATCACCAGGTCTAGTATGGTCCATTACCAGGTCTGGTATGGTCTTTCACCAGGTCTAGTATGGTCTATCACCAGGTCTAGTATGGTCCATCACCAGGTCTAGTATGGTCCATCTCTAGGTCTAGTATGGTCCATCACCAGGTCTAGTATGGTCCATCACCAGGTCTAGTATGGTCCATCACCAGGTCTTGTATGGTCCATCACCAGGTCTAGTATGGTCCATCACTAGGTCTAGTATGGTCCATCACCAGGTCTAGTATGGTCCATCACCAGGTCTGGTATGGTCTTTCACCAGGTCTAGTATGGTCCATCACCAGGTATAGTATGGTCCATCACCAGGTCTAGTATGGTCTATCATTAGGTCTAGTATGGTCCATCACCAGGTCTGGTATGGTCTTTCACCAGGTCTAGTATCGTCCATCACCAGGTCTAGTATGGTCCATCACCAGGTCTAGTATGGTCCATCACCAGGTCTAGTATGGTCCATCACCAGGTCTAGTATGGTCCATCACCAGGTCTGGTATGGTCTTTCACCAGGTCTAGTATGGTCCATCACCAGGTCTAGTATGGTCCATCACCAGGTCTGGTATGGTCCATCACCAGGTCTAGTATGGTCCATCACCAGGTCTTAGTATGGGCGAAACGTTGTCAATCTCATAAGAGTCTTTGAGCTTCGAAGTTCATTCATTCTCCTAGAAATTATTTTATCATTGTGTTTTTTTTTAATATATTTTTTCCACTAGAATTTATTCCGTTCAACGTCAAACATAGTGTTTGTGTACCAAGTAAAACAGCCAGTTTGTCTTGGTTAATATTTTGTTTTTTTTATTGAACTGAGTCCTGTTTTAAACGCATTTTTTTTCTCTCTCAAAAAATTGAATGAGACGCTTTTTTAATAATTTTTTTTATAATGCATTGAAATATTGTATAATGAAAGTGTGTGTGTGTATTCACCTAATTGTGGTTGCAGGGGGTCGAGACTCAGCTCCTGGCCCCGCTTCTTCACTGATCGCTACTGGGTCTCCTCTCTCCCCTGCTCCATGAGCTTTATCATACCTCGTCTTAAAACCATGTATGGTTCCTGCCTCCACTACATCACTTGCCAAACTGTTACACGACCTGACAACTTTATGGCTAAAGAAATACTTCGTAACATCTCTTTGATGAGTACAAATAGGAAGCACGTCAGTCTCGCGCTCAGCAGACGGAGGATCAAGCCTCCACCACCTCTTACGCTGAATGACCCATATGGGTTTAGCGCTTAACATGAATTAAACAATGACTCATCTGAGTCTTCAACTTCCAATTGTGACCCCTTGTTTCTGTGTCATATCTCTGGAACATCCTGTCTGTCCACCTTAACTATTTCTTTCAGTATTTTGTGTGTCGTTATCATGTCTCCCCTAACCCTCCTTTCCTCCAGTGTTGTCAGGCCGATTTCCCTTAACCTTTCTTCGTAGGACATTCCCCTAAACTCTGGAACTAACCTTGTCGCAAACCTTTGTACTTTCTCTAATTTATTGACGTGCTTGACCAGGTATGGGTTCCAAACTGGTGCTGCATACTCTAGTATGGTCCTGACGTACACGGTGTACAGTGTCTTGAACGATTCCTTACTAAGGTATCGGAACGATATTCTCAGGTTTGCCAGTCGCCCATATGCTGCAGCAGTTACCTGGTTGATGTGTGCTTCCGGAGACGTGCTTGGTGTTATACTCACCTTAAGATCTTTCTCCTTGAGCGAGGTTTGCAGTCTTTGGCCACCTAGCCTATACTCTGTCTGCGGTCTTCTTTGCCCTTCACCGATCTTCATGACTTTGCATTTGGCGGGTTTAAATTCGAGAAGCCAGTTTATGGACCAGGTGTCCAGCATGTCCAGGTCTCTTTAAAGTCCTGCCTGATCTTCATCTGATTTAATTCTCCTCATCAACTTCACATCATCTGCGAACAGGGACAGTTCTGAGTCTATCCCTTCCGTCATGTCATTCACATATACCAAGAATAGCACTGATCCTAGGAGTGACCCCTGTGGGACCCCGCTCGTCACAGGCGCCCACTGTGATACCTCGTCACGTACTATCACCCGTTGTTGCCTCCCTGTCAGGTATTCTCTGATCCATTGCAGTGCCCTTCCTGTTATACGCGCCTGATCCTCTAGCTTCTGCACTAATCTCTTGTGAGGAACTGTGTGGAAGGCCTTCTTGCAGTCCAAGAAAATGCAATCAACCCACCCCTCTTTCTCGTGTCTTACTTCTGTTCGTTTGTCATAGAACTCCAGAAGGTTTGTAACACAGGATTTGCCTTCCATGAATCCGTGCTGGTTGTCGTTTATAATCTTGTTCTGTTCCAGGTGCTCCACCATTCTACTCCTGATAATCCATGACTTTGCACACTATACACGTAACTGACACTGGTCTATAGTTTAGTGCCTCGTTTCTGTATCCTTTCTTAAAAATGAGAACTACATTTGCCCTCTTCCATACCTCAGGCAGCTGCTCAGTTTCAAGGAATGTGTTGAATATTGTGGTTAGTGGCACACACAGCATCTCTGCTCCCTCTCTAAGGACCCACGGGGAGATGTCCGGTCCCATCGTCTTTGAGGTATCAAGGTCACTGAGCAGCTTCTTCACCTCCTCCTCAGTTGTGTGTATGTCATCCAACACTTGTTATATTCCTTGTTGGTGTCCCACTCTGTACTGTCTTCCCAGAGTCCTTCCTGCCTCCACTGTAAATACTTCCTGTGTGTGTGTGTGAGAGAGTCATAGCCAGGAGCTATGAATCGACCCCTGCAACCACAATTAGGTGAATACGTACACACACACACACACACACACACAAACACACACACACACACTACCCACTACACACAATACCCACTACACAAACCACTACACACAATACCCACTACACACACTACCCACTACACACACTACCCACTACACACACTACCCACAATACCCACTACACACAATATCAACTACACACAATACCCACTACACACAATACCCACTACACACAATACCCACTACACACAATACCCATTACACACAATACCCACTGCACACAATACCCACTACACACAATACCCACTACACACAATACCCACTACACACAATACCCACTACACACAATATCCAATACACACACAATACCCACTACACACACTACCCACTACACACACTACCCACTACACACAATACCCACTACACACACTACCCACTACACACAATATCCACTACACACAATACCCACTACACACAATACCCACTACACACAATACCCACTACACACAATACCCACTACACACAATACCCACTACACACAATACCCACTACACACAATATCCAATACACACACACCACTACACACAATACCTACTACACACACTACCCACTACACACACTACCCACTACACACACTACCCACTACACACAATATCCACTACACACAATACCCACTACACACAATACCAACTACACACAATACCCACTACACACACTACCCACTACACTCCCAGAGTTACGTTTCAGTGCTGTTCCACAAACCCACTTACAGGATGGCATTACCAACTGAAAGTTAACACTTAGACTTGTCATTGTTGATAGTGACACTCGTCCCAGCCTCCAATTTTACCTTCCACATTACTCTATATAATTTTTAACCCGAACGACTAGGAGGCTTCCTTGCTGTCTCTTACTGTCAGTATACCTGGAGAGAGTTTCAGGGGTCAACGCCCCCGCGGCCCGGTCTGAGACCAGGCCTCGTGGAGGATCAGGGTCTGATCTGGCAGCTCTATATACACGTACACCATACTCATGAGTGTTGTGTATATGTGTGTGTGTGTGTGTTTGGGAAGTACAGTGCATGCACTGTAATATCCTCACCCATCATTCAGAGTGCAGGCACTGTACTTACCACCTCCAAAACTGTGACATCATCACCCATCCTTCAGAGTGCAGGCACTGTACTTCCCACCTCCAGAACTATGACATCCTCACCCATCCTACAGAGTGCAGGCACTGTAATATCCTCACCCATCATTCAGAGTGCAGGCACTGTACTTACCACCTCCAGCACTGTGACATCCCCACCCATCCTACAGAGTGCAGGCACTGTACTTCCCACCTCCAGCACTGTGACATCCCCACCCATCCTACAGAGTACAGGCACTGTACTTCCCACCTCCAGCACTGTGAAATCCCCACCCATCCTTCAGAGTGCAGGCACTGTACTTCCCACCTCCAGAACTGTGACATCCCCACCCATCCTACAGAGTACAGGCACTGTACTTACCATCTCCAGCACTCAAGCTCGTTCTCTGAATCACTGAGATTCTGAATCACTGCGAATCAAAAATTATTTTATTGCTGAATTACTTTTAATGCAAGTTGTATTTTTAAATTTGGTTATCTGGTTCAGAGACTCTTGTAAATTTTTGAGGCTCATTCAGGGGCTGTTGTAAATCATGTACCATTGAATCAGGGCCTGTTGTAAATCCCTTGTAAATAGATCAGATCTTGTTGAAAAATTCATAGTGGCTAGTTTAGAACTTTTTTGTAAATCCCTGTTGGCTAGATGAGAGCCTGTTGCAAATCCTATGTGATAAGATCAGGGCAGGTTGTTAATCTTCTGTAGTTTGTTGAAAATCCTCCTTGACCTGCTCCTTGTATGCTGTAAATATCTTGTTGCATGATATAAGTGTATTGTTGGCTGTTATTGCCTTGTACATTGTTTCCTGTTGTAAATCTTTTGTTGACTGCTGTAAATCCTGTTTCCTGTTGTAAATCTGCCTTCCTGTTTGAAATCCTTTGTTGCCTGTTGTAAATTCTTCGTTGAGTGTTGTAAATCCTTTATTGACTTGTAAATTCTTAGTTCCCTGTTGAAAATTCTTTGTTGCCTGTTGTAAATACCTTGTAGCCTGTTAATGGCATGTTACGAATTCCTTGTAGCCTGTTACAAGCCTGTTGTAAATTACTTGTAACCTGTTACAAGCCTATTATGAACTTGTTGTCTGTTACAAGCAATGTCTGCTGTAGACCTGCATGGATAATCTTAATTTTTTGAGTGAATTACGGCCTCACATTTCTCATTCATTCATCTTGCTGCTATTATCATCTTCATTCATCTTGTGGGGCTGAAATTAGGCCTCTCTAACCCTTTCGTCTTCTTTTATGCTTCTCTGTTTTCACGTCTTTATTTCTTCCTTCTACGCTGGTTTTCTCTTCGTTTTTTAATTTTAACCCTTTTTATTTTTTTCTCCCTGCCTATTTGTATTGTTTTCTTTTCCATTTCTTCTTCTCGTTTCTCTTTTCCTCTTTCATTCTTTCTACTCCGTCTCTACTCCTCTTCAGTTATTTTTGCATCCCTGATTTATTCTTTTATTCTCCCTTTTTCATTATTTTTTGGCCCTCTCTTATTTTCTTCCTTATTCTTTTTTTCCCTTATTCTCCATCACAGTAACTCTGCTTTTTGTTATGTCTTTCCTTCTTCTCTTTCCTCTTCTACCACCCTCTTTGCCTTCTCTTACCCTCCCTCTCTCTCTCTCTCTCTCTCTCTCTCCCTCTCTCCCTCTCTTTCCCTTCACTGTGCCACCGTGGACATTGCAGCAGAGCCAGCAGGTGCGAGTTTACCGTCTTATTGATCAGCTAGGCACTGCTGGCACTCTCCCTGCTTATGTGGCTTCCATTCTCTCTCTCTCTCTTTCTGTTTCCTAGTTCAACCTCACCCTTATATGTCCTCTATATTACCACATTAGAACCTAGTAATAAGCTGAATCGTGTCCCCGTAAGTCTGGAGCCATAGAAATAAATAGACAATAAATTCATTTATTAATTGAATGTGTTCAGTGTTGTGTCTACTATTAATATCTCGACGAAATATCCAGCTATTCTTACTCGAAGATCTCGTAAGCACCTGCGTAAAGAATGGTCAGAGGGGTTTGTAAGAATGTTGCCGCTTCAGAGAAAGAATGGTGAAGAATGTAGTTACGTAATTCTACCGTCATTATTACAACCTCGAGAATGAGTAGTCTGGAGGACTTCACACTACGTGTTCCTCTTCGCTTCCAGGACTGGGGTGTTTGGGTGCTATGACACGGAGGTTCTCAATATGTCGCTGGCAGGTGACGTGCAGGGGATTATGTGGGTGAGATGCTGGGAGATGCTCTCTCTCAAGGTGCTCCCATGTAGATATTGGCCACTACTACGCTGAGAGCGTATTGTAAGTGGTATACCATCAATGATACATAGGCAGCACTTAGGTATCTTTACTGTCGAAACGTTTTTGCCTGATGATTTCTTCAGTCGAATACAGTTACAAAAGTGGAGACAGTGTCTCCATGTTGTAATCTCCTGGTGTAACGTTTAGAAAATATACCTTAATCGTCTAATGCACTAGGAGGTGAACCCATAGCCATGCCAAATTTCTGTATTAAAAGAAAAGTCATTAAATTTCACACAAATTTCACTGAAGTTAAGACGTGGGAAGAGAGTGGTAACTGTTTGTCAGATGTTACGATCCTGTACAATACTGTAATGTTTAGTCAGATAAAAGCTAAGCCAGCTATCTCCCTGACTGTGAGGTCTCTTATACTTGAAAAGGATAAAAGACCTTAGAATCAAGTTTTTAAATTCACTGCTGTAGCATTTATTCCATAAGCAAGGGACTGCTGCGAGTTTAATGATGATTAGTCTTGATCGCGGGTTCTAACCCCACCCGTGGTATGGTTTGCTTGCAATCGTGTCATTACGATTTCATGAGTCATGATGACGGCTTTGAGGGGACTTGAGCTCGAGTTCGTCACGGCCACGCTGGCAGGAGATTCGCCTGTAAAAGCCTGCATTTGTGGTCACAGTGGTGGCCTATGCTAACCTTCCCATGGTGTATAAATATACCTAGTTGGATGAATCTTAGTGTAGCCAGCTGGTCCAGTGGCTAATGCGTCGGTCTGGAGTTTTATGACTCTGATCGCGGGTTCTATACCCGCCCGTGGTATGGTTTGTTTGCAATCGTGGCATTACGATTTCTTGAGCCACTGTGTTGCACGTGTTGCATTTGTCTACTTCATCACTAAAGTATTCGTGACTCGTGGTGAACAGTGGCATGCAACCTCGTGTATTAGGTAGGTTTTAAACCCCATTAATCAACCAACCTAAGCCTGTTACCGTGTACATATTTTTTTGTGTTTGGGTTAAGATACAGCTCCTGGGTCTCTGGATAATGCTGGTCTTCAGTATAAAATACCAACAAGTAGATTAAGACAGATGCAACAGGTTGAGGGACTGATTGCATCATCGTCGCTTCACTACTACACCTGCTGCTGTCTCTGTATTTGACTGAAGATGAAGAATTAGACACATGTGCAACATCTGGATGTCTTTATTGCAGACGTTTCGCCCTCCAGTGGTTTTATCATTGCAGTGCTCCTTATGTCCTTGTATCACTCAGTGAAACACGCCTAGTGGTGCCAAACAGTGACAATTATGGCATTATTGGTGCAAGATACAGTGGTGCTATATTGGTGCAAGATACAGTGGTGCTATATTGGTGCAAGATACAGTGGTGCTATATTGGTGCAAGATACAGTGGTACTATATTGGTGCAAGATACAGTGGTACTATATTGTGCAAGATACAGTGGTACTATATTGTGCAAGATACAGTGGTACTATATTGGTGCAAGATACAGTGGTACTATATTGGTGCAAGATACAGTGGTACTATATTGGTGCAAGATACAGTGGTACTATATTGGTGCATGATACAGTGGTGCTATATTGGTGCAAGACACAGTGGTAATATATTGGTGCAAGATACAGTGGTGCTATATTGGTGCAAGATACAGTGGTACCATATTGGTGCAAGATACAGTGGTACTATATTGTGCAAGATACAGTGGTACTATATTGTGCAAGATACAGTGGTACTATATTGGTGCAAGATACAGTGGTACTATATTGGTGCAAGATACAGTGGTACTATATTGGTGCAAGATACAGTGGTACTATATTGGTGCATGATACAGTGGTGCTATATTGGTGCAAGACACAGTGGTAATATATTGGTGCAAGATACAGTGGTGCTATATTGGTGCAAGATACAGTGGTGCTATATTGGTGCATAACACCGTGGTACTATATTGGTGCAAGATACAGTGGTACTATATTGGTGCAAGATACAGTGGTGCTATATTGGTGCAAGATACAGTGGTGCTATATTGGTGCAAGATAGTGTGGTAGTATATTGGTGAAAGATACAGTGGTACTATATTGGTGCATGATACAGTGGTGCTATATTGGTGCATAACAGAGTGGTGCTACTATATTGTGTAAGATACAGTGGTGCTATATTGGTGCAAGATACAGTGGTGCTATATTGGTGCATAACACAGTGGTACTATATTGGTGCATAACACAGTGGTGCTATGTTGGTGCATAACACAGTGGTGCTATATTGGTGCAAGGTATAGAAGTAGTGGTGAATGATGTTATTACCACGGGATGAGGGGGGAGGGGGAGGGGTCCAGTAAGTCTGCAATTTGAAGAGCTGGATAATATTACCAGGTTAAGTGCGGCTGATATTAATGTTAAAGTCGCACTGCGTGTTGGGTAGAATTACTGTCTCTCTCTCTCTCTCTCTCTCTCTCTCTCTCTCTCTCTCTCTCTTCTCTCTCTCTCTCTCTCCTCTCTCTCTCTCTCTCTCTCTCTCTCTCTCTCTCTCTCTCTCTCTCTCTCTCTCTCTCTCTCTCTCTCTCTCTCTCTCTCTCTCTCTCTCTCTCTCTCTCTCTCTCTCTCTCTCTCTCTCTCTCTCTCTCTCTCTCTCTCTCTCTCTCTCTCTCTCTCTCTCTCTCTCTCTCTCTCTCTCATCACTGATTGATTGAGACCCGTGCAACAGTTTGGCTTATTTATTTATAAGACGTTTCGCCTGCTCTGCTGTCATCTTCAGTCGATATACAGAGGAAACAGAAGTCATGGAGATGTAGACATGAGGTGGTCAGTCCCCCAGCTGTCTTTTATATAAGTATTGACTTTCAGTGGACGGTTAAGATCAGTTCATCAAGACTGAGGGACTGATTACCTCAAACTCCTGATCTTCATTCTTCTTTGTACTGGACTGATGAAGCCACTGTATTGCGATACGTTCCCTAAATAAATATACCCAAGTGTTGCATATGTATCTTATTCATCAATATAGACCCCCAAGTGTTGCACATGTATCTTATTCATCAATATAGACCCCCAAGTGTTGCATATGTATCTTATTCATCAATATAGACCCCCAAGTGTTGCACATGTATCTTATTCATCAATATAGACCCCCAAGTGTTGCACATGTATCTTATTCATCAATATAGACCCCCAAGTGTTGCACATGTATCTTATTCATCAATATAGACCCCCAAATGTTGCACATGTATCTTATTCATCAATATAGACCCCCAAGTGTTGCATATGTATCTTATTCATCAATATAGACCCCCAAGTGTTGCACATGTATCTTATTCATCAATATAGACCCCCAAATGTTGCACATGTATCTTATTCATCAATATAGACCCCCAAGTGTTGCACATGTCAGTAGTTCAGTAGTAGTATTTGTATCTTACCAACTGATAATGAGTCACAGTCTTCCTGATCACAATCCTCAAGTATCAGTTGTAAATAACAATTTAGATCTTCCTCAACCACAAATTGAGTTACCCATTGCAACAGAGTTTGATCCTCCCAGAGATGATAATCTTTCTGCATATGTCAATCTCACCATAGCAGAGTTGGGGTAAAATGTTAATAACCTGTATAGATGAATAATATAGTTTAACATATATTTCAGCTGTATATTACTATATCAACTAAGTATTATTCAAGAATTTTTTGTATGTGTTCACGTTCTCTCCGAATTCTGAGATTTAATAGTCTAGATTTGAGTGCACCAAGTCTGCCTTTTCTGTTAAACACTTCCTTCATTGTAAATATATTTCCTCAGAATCCATACATCACACGAATACAGATAGATCGATCATTTTTTTTATCTCTTTTATTGTACTATTGCACCATTGAGTTTATTAATTCCTATGAATTGTGATATATCATACCTTGTAATGCATTACAAGATCCATTACATTAGCATTCATCCCGATAATATCCTTATGTATAGTTATAATGTTCAACTGTTGTGTACTTTGACATTGTATAGAATCAGCCCAGAGCCATACGTCTGTCACCTCTTGTTTGTATTAGCTGTATGTTGGGACGACATGCATAACATGGCCGAGCTGTCAGTAGTAGTTCAGTAGTAGTATTTGTATCTTACCAACCGTTAGTGAGTCACAGCCTTCCTGATCACTGTCCGTTAGTAGTTTCTGCTGACTTAGCGATGTCATAGGTCACCCTTTGAATGCCGTGAGCATCTCTCGCTCACTGGCCTCAGTTCAAGACAGGATAGCAGAGAGTAGACAGGTCAGGCAAAGGCTCTGAGTGTTCTCTCCTTATTATCACTAATATATAAGTTACCAACCAAGCTGCATTTGTGTTTATTACCAAATCCATCATCAAGAACCCACACGACAATGTATCTTATTCATCAATATAGACCCCAAAGTGTTGCACATGTATCTTATTCGTCAATATAGACCCCCAAGTGTTGTACATGTGTCTAATTTATTATACACCGAGTTGCTTATACAGCAACAAGACACGTGTGCATAATGATACACCTGCAACACTTAACAGTATACAAAAGAAAGCACACAACAGAATTTTTTTTTAAATTCACCATTGCTTTTCTATTTTTTTAGAAATTTTTCTAGACAAATTACTTAAACTTCAGCTTAGAGTCATTCTTGTATTTTTACAAAATGCTGCTCAAAACTGTTCAAGATGACCTTTTCTCCAGGCAGAGGGACTGACCACCTCAAATGTCGTGTGGGGTTCAATTGATGGATTTGGGAATAAACACATACGAAGGAAGGCTGGTAACTTATATTAGTGGTAAAATAAAGGAGGGCGCCAGGCCTGACCTGTCATCTCAATACGCTGCTCTGAACTGAGATGCCCAGAGCCTGGAGGACACGGATTCAAAGAGCTCATGATGTCAGTCATGCTAGGTCAGCACAATGACTACAGGCGTATGGCTTTGGGCTTATTCTATACAATGTCAAAGTACACAACAGGTGAACATTATAACTATACATAAGGATGTTATTGGAATGGATCTTATTATAATGTATTACAAGGTATGATATATCACAATTCATGGGAATAGATAAAATCAACGGTGGGATATACGATAAAAGAGATAACAAAAATGATCGATCAATCTGTATTCATGTGATCTACGGATTCTGAGGAAGTATATATACAAAGAAGAAAGTGTTTAATGGAAAGGCAGACTTGGTGCACTTAAATCCATTACTGTTAAAGCTCAGAATTTGGAGAGAACGAGAACAAAAAAAAATTTCTTGAGTAATAATAAGTTGATATAGTAATATACTGTTGAAATACATACGAACGAACGAATCATTCTAGGTAAGACCCACAAGTGGGTTAGTGGGGAAGTGTGGACAGCTGAAGAGTAGTCGGTGAGAGGAAGGTCTTGAGTCGTAGAGAAAGTGCCAGGGCTTAACCCAGCTGCGGAGCTATAGGGGACAGGAGCTTGAGATCAGGAACTTGCAGGCGATGTAGAAGACATGGAGAGGCTGGCTGCATCACTGCTGAGAAGTGCTGGCTTGGTGTCAAGGCTGGCGGCTGGCTTGGGTGGTCAAGGGAGGGTGGCTTGCTATATGGTAGTTGTTAGGGGGTGAGGTGCTTGATTATGTCGTGGCTGTACTGGAGTGTTTCTATTGATAGGAACCGTTTGTTAGCTTCTTGAACGATGCCTTGTCAATGACTTGAATGAAGACTTTGGAGTTATAAATGTCTGAGTCAGTTATTGCAGCTGAAACTCCCTTCAGTACTTCAGCAAGTGTCGATATTCTTCATCATCTTCATCATCTAGTGGGACATTAACGTATTTAACTTGTCCATTGAGCAGCCCTGAGTGTAGTTCAATTAAGTGTAGTTTCTCCCCACACGAAACTCCCCACCAACCACAAGCTCCCCACACGAAACTCCCCACCAACAACTACAACAACAATCTCTCCACACAAAACTCCCCACCAACAACCACCACAACAATCTCTCCACACGAAACTCGCCACCAACCACCACAATAAGCTCCCCACACGAAACTCCCTACCAACAACTACAACAATCTCCTCACACAAAACTCCTCACCAACCACTACCACAACAATCTCCCCACACGAAACTCCCCACCAACCACAAGCTCCCCACACGAAACTCCCCACCAACCACCACCACAACATTCTCCCCACACAAAATGTTCATTTTATAAGTGAAACACGACAGGCCAGACGACAATTGTGAATTTCTTGTCGTGCACAGAATTTGGAAAAAATTCTGGGGAATTTCTTTATGAGCCGCCCCGCGTGCTATGTCGCTTCTCTCTGGCAATAAATGCTCGGAATTTAGATTTTTTTTCAGTTGTATTTAATTGTATTACTTTTTTGGGACGGTTTGATTTGTGTGTGTGTGTGTGTGTGTGTGTGTGTGTGCGTGTGTGTGTGTGTGTGTGTGTGCGTGTGTGTGTGTGTATGTATATATATATATATATATATATATTAAAAACAATAGGCTTATATATCTAAAATATCGTTTCAAATTACTATTTGTCTATATCAATAACTCCACACACTACTACTATTAATACTACTACCAGCTACAGCTATTAATATTCCTACTAGCTACTAATACTATTATTACTACTACTAGCTACCACTAATATTATTATTAGCTACTACGACTATAACTACAACTTCAATTACTACTAACTACAACTCTCTACAACTATTATTACTGTTACTAGTTACAGCCACAGCTACTACTACTATTACTACTACTTATCTTACAACTATCTTCAACTATTATTACTATTACTAGTTACAACCACAGCTACTACTACTTCTCTTAGAACTTACAAAACTCCATTTCAAACTTCAACTTCAAGTTTAATTAATTCATGTCACGTCTGGAATACTTCTTTTCATCCCCTGCGTGACAGGTATAGCAAGCATATATCTTCCATTTCCTGTCAGGGATGAGGGTGTCTGGTGCCGGGGTGAGGATGGGATAAGGTGTGTGTAAGGTGTAGTGAGGTGGGTTATCTGGGGGGGTGAGACAGTGAGGTGGGTTATCTGGGTGTGTGAGACATAGAGGTGGGTTATCTAGGTGTGTGAAAGACAGTGAGGTGGGTTATTTGGGTGTGTGAGAGACAGTGAGGTGGGTTATCTACGTGTGTGAGAGACAGTGAGGTAGGTTATCTACGTGTGTGAGACAGTGAGGTGGGTTATCTACGTGTGTGAGAGACAGTGAGGTGGGTTATCTACGTGTGTGAGAGACAGTGAGGTGGGTTATCTACTTGTGAGAGACAGTGAGGTGGGTTATCTACGTGTGTGAGACAGTGAGGTGGGTTATCAACATGTGTGAGAGATAGTGAGGTGGGTTATCTACGTGTGAGTGACAGTGAGGTGGGTTATCTACGTGTGTGAGAGACAGTGAGGTGGGTTATCTACTTGTGAGAGACAGTGAGGTGGGTTATCTACGTGTGTGAGACAGTGAGGTGGGTTATCAACATGTGTGAGAGATAGTGAGGTGGGTTATCTACGTGTGAGTGACAGTGAGGTGGGTTATCTACGTGTGCGAGACAGTGAGGTGGGTTATCTACGTGTGTGAGAGACAGTGAGGTGGGTTATCTACGTGTGTGAGACAGTGAGGTGGGTTATCTGCGTGTGTGAGAGACAGTGAGGTGGGTTATCTACATGTATGGGAGACAGTGAGGTGGGTTATCTACGTGTGTGAGAGACAGTGAGGCGGGTTATCTACGTGTGTGAGAGACAGTGAGGTGGGTTATTTACGTGAGAGACAGTGAGGTGGGTTATCTACGTGTGAGAAGCAGTGAGGTGGGTTATCTACGTGTGTGAGAGACAGTGAGGTGGGTTATGTACGTGTGTGAGAGACAGTGAGGTGGGTTATTTACGTGAGAGACAGTGAGGTGGGTTATCTACGTGTGAAAGACAGTGAGGTGGGTTATCTACGTGTGAGAGACAGTGAGGTGGGTTAACTGAAGATATGGAGTATACTACTGTGGTCTACTGAGAGATTTCTTTCATTAACAAACTCTCTCACTCTTGTAGC